>JAKLLW010001227.1:0-17253 GCA_022814695.1 Neocatenulostroma microsporum
GGCACACTTTCAGGACGAGCGCTGGACGCTGGGTTCTTCCGCTCACTGCTTTTCCTTGGGTGCGCGATGCAGATCGGTGGCATCTTTGCGACCGCCTCTGCAACCGCATACTGGCAGCTGTTCCTCGCCCAGGGTGTGATGCAAGGCATTGGCAATGGCGTAATCTTCACGCCTATCGTTTGGCTGGTGTCAACATATTTCACGAAGAAGCGAGGGCTTGCTCTCGGTCTGTCTTCTTGCGGTGCTCCGATTGGCGGCATCGTGTTCCCTTTGGTATGACAGCGATGCATCATTGTCGAGCCATGAAGGTTGCTGACGTTTCGTTCCAGCTCGCCCGCGAATTGGTTCCTAGGATCGGTTACGTCTGGACTGTGAGAGTGTAAGCATCACACCTTCAAACAGACGCTGGTCCTGATACTGTGCTGATGCTTTGTCTCAGAATGGGCTTTGTCGTCCTGGCCACGTCCACGGTCATCGTTGTTTGCGCCCGGCCGCGTCCAGTCCAACGAGCGAAAGCGCCCTTCTTGGACCTTGCGGCGTTCAAAGAGATGCCATACCTGCTATACTCAATAGGCATCTTCTTTACACTTTGGGGCCTATACTGGGCACCAATCTACGTGAGTCCGGCAGACGTTGACAGTCCAAAGAGTATAGGCTGACACTCTTCGCAGATCACAATCTTTGCTAAAAACGTGCTCAAAGTGTCTTCGAAGTCCTCACTCACGGTACTCATGGTTCTTAACGGCACCGGTATCACAGGGAGGCTGATACCTCCAGCGATCGCCGACAGGACCTTTGGGCCTTTGCTTATGTTAACGGTCTGCACGCTCCTCAGTGGCACGTTTCTCTACATCTGGATAGCCGTGTCATCCTTCACCGGTCTTCTTGTATGGTCTATCTTCTACGCCTTCTGGGCCAACGCCGTGCAGACGCTCTTCACCGCAACCGTCGGAGCACTTACTCCGGACTTCCGCAAATTGGGCGTGAGGATTGGGATGGTCTTCACCATTATCAGTGTTGCAAGTCTGACGGGGCCGCCTTTGGCTGGAGCTTTGGTACAGCTAGACTGTGGCGGGTTCTTGTACGCTCAGGCCTTTGGTGGTACGAGCATGTTCGTTGGATTCAGCGCAATGGCCGCAGCGTCTTGGTTTCAGCTACGGGCACGCAACACGGCAGAGGATGCGGGCTAGGTAGTAGCGGTAGTGATGAGGCTGAGTCTCAAAGTCGTGCTGGAATAAAGAATCTGGTAGGCTGTAAGCATGGTGTTACAACGGCTGAGCGGCTGAAGCCTGGCCGCTCATGGTGGCACGGGCTGTTTTACTCCCATGCAATACGGTAGCTCCATGAGCCAACAGAACCCCTTCCTCGCTGCCTGACGTTGTACGGTACGACGGGTCGCGCAAGAACATGCCTTGTCCTCTTAGGGTGAGGGAGCAACTATGGCGGTATGTCTGAGGATACACAACAGTCTTGTGACAACGCAGCCAACTGGCAACAAGCCAGCTTTCTGATCCTCCTGAGTTGGCTTTGAAATCAAAGAGGCTCCAGCTTTCGACGACAGCGTGCTTGGTGGTGTAGGAAGCGATATAAGTAGGCCGCCATTGCCATCAAACTTAGAGCATATCCAGTTTCAAAGTGTCGAGCATACAATCCATCCATCATCACTTCGATCTTGTTTTTCCGAAGCCATTACAAATTCTGTACAAGCATGCAGCGAGCAATCATCATCAAAGGCCAGGGCCAAGCTGCCCTCGTCGACGACAAGCCCATACCCACCCTCCGTCCCGACTACATCCTGGTCAAGGTCTTCGCCGTCGCCATCAACCCAACCGACTGGAAGCACATCGATTGGTTCGCATCTCCAGGCGCCTTGGTTGGCTGTGACTACGCCGGGACCGTAGTATCAGTCGGCCATGAGGTGAAGAACGATTTGAAGCCAGGCGATAGAGTCTGCGGCTTCGTCCATGGCTCCAACTCCGTCAACCACACGGACGGTTCCTTCGCAGAGTGCATCCTTGCCAAGGGCGACCTTCAGATGAAGATGCCGATCCACATGAGCTTCGAGCAGGCGGCCACTCTCGGCGTGAGTGTGTCTACCGTCGGACAAGGCCTGTTCCAGAGCCTCAAGCTGCCCATGCCGGATGCGCACAAGCACGTCATGCACGCCATGGAGCGCACTCCGGTGTTGATCTATGGTGGCGGTACGGCAACAGGCACACTCGCGATCCAGTTTGCCAAGCTGTAAGTAGAGTTTGGTGGTCCCATGTCTGATATCCCAGGCTAACCGACTGTGCAGCGCTGGGCTCGAGGTCTACACCACCTGCTCGCCCCACAACTTCAGCCTCGTCAAGAACCTTGGTGCGGAACACGTCTTCGACTACAGCACGCCAACTGTTGGCGAAGACATCCGTCAAGCGTCCCACAACAAGATCGCGCACGTCTTCGATTGCGTCTCCGAAGGCCAGTCCTTTGCCAACTGCGCCGCAGCGATCGGACACGGCATGCACGGTGCCAAGTACTCCGCGCTCATGACCATCCAAGACTTCCCTCGTGAGGATGTCGAGACTGCCGTCACCTGGGCTTACACCTGCATTGGCGAGGCCTTCGAATTCCCCGGCATCGCTCAGATTCCTGCTAGCCCGGAGGATCATGTCTTTGGCGTTGGCTTCTGGAAGCTGACGCAGCAGCTCTTTGAGCAAGGGAAGCTCCAGACCCACCCAGTGGTTGAGAAGCCGGGTCGTCTGAGCGGTGTGCTGCAAGGCATCAGTGAGATGAGAGAGGGCAAAGTTCGTGCCTCGAAGTGGGTCTACCGGATCATCTGAGCTATGCGGAAGCAGATGACAACGCTGGCAAAACCACAATAGCGTGGACGGTGGATGGGTGATGACTTACGAAAATGGTATTAGGTAGATCCAAGTTTCCGGCTTTCAACGATCGCTGTGTTGTGTAAAGTCCATATCATCTTCCAGTTCGTACCAGAAGCACCTGTAACCCTGATGACCTACTCTACGTCGACCCATCTCGTTAGTGCCTTGCTTTCTATCGAGCAATCTCCGCGATGTCTGTCAGGTGAGTGACATGTCGAAGGGTTTCAACAGCCTTGGGATCTGCGTTGCCAAAGGCTGTTCTACCAATATCAACAACTACGACACCAATACCCGATACCACCATACCAAATCAAGTAGCTCACTGAAATAACCCAAACAAGCACTCCCAACCAATGACAATCGCAGACAGAAAGAAACTTGCGACACAGAAGAGCAAGACTCAAGCAAAAGAAGCACCCAGCAGTCCCAACTCACTCCTACACCAAAGCCTTGCCAGCCAAATTGAACTCCGCCTTACTAATCCCTCCAATCCCAACCATCCACAGCGTCGTAAGATCCGGACCGGTCCAAGCGAAGTTCTCAACGGCATGGCTAAGCTGGATCCTAGCAATTTGACTTCCATCCGGGCCAAGAATGTCGACACTGGGCTGTAAGCCTGCAGCTACAACAATGTAGCCGTTGGCAGCTACCTTCAACCCATCAGGTGCTCCATCCAACGACTGCCAGATCGTCCGCTTATTGGCGAGGTACGGGTTGCTGCCGAGGGATGGGCGAACGACGTCAAAAGCGTAGACGTTGCGCTTGAGCGTGCTGTTGAACTCGATATCGATCGCGTAGCCGTAGAAGTCGCCTGGGCCACGGTTCGGAGTAGGTGCATAGTGCTCGAGCGAACTATCGCCCAAGTACAATGTCTTCCGGTCTGGGGAGAAGGCAATGCCGTTGGGATATTGAAGGCTGTCTTCCACGATCTGAACCTCACCAGTCGAAGGTCGAAAGCGCCAAGTTGCTTGCCGCATGCTTGGAGCAGACTCGGAAACACCGCATATGTATCCGTAAAGGTTGTCAGTAAACCAGATATCGCCTTGTTCGTCCATGGTGAGATCATTGACGCCGATGAAGTCGAAGCCGTGGTAGTTGTCCAGAATCGTCTCGACGTTGCCGGTGCTGGGATCCATACGTGCAATACCTGGTCGCTGATTTTGGCCATTCGGCAAGCTAGCGTTGTTGCCGGTCAACGCCCAGTAGACCATGCCGTCATGGTACCAGTAACCGAGAGGTGCATACATTGGCGGAGTCGTGGTATATGGGGCCATGGTTGGCGGGTCCTGATTTAAGTTGATGACATACTGATTGAGTTCGCCTGGCGGGCCCATTTGACTGACGTACATCTTGTTCTGTGCAGGCACATATGCCGGACCTTCATGAATCACAAATGGAACGTCGAACATCCGCTTTACGGACGGTGCGTCTCCAAGGAGCTCGAGACCGCGCTGCTTGTCGAAGACGACGAAGTCGGCATCGGCTACCAGGGACCATGATGGATCCGATGGGTCGGTGTTGTTTGAGTAGGATGTGAAGGGCGATGGGTCCCGGCTGAAGTTTGGCGGAAGAAGGGAGCCGTCTCGCTCGATACAGACGATGTTTGCTGTGTTGGGCCCACATCTGCTGGCTACAGGGACCAGCGTGCTTCCATTTGTCGATGTCGCTGGTGGAGCAGAAGTGCTGAGACTGTGGTTGCGGCCGTGGGCGTAGGCGTACGAGGCGGCGATCGATGTCGCGAAAGTAAGTATCTGATTCATGATCTTGAGCTGGAGAGTATCGTGTCGAGTTGGTGAGTACAGATCCAGTGATGAAGATCACTCGTTGGTCTTATTTACCCTTCGATGCTCCACCGGACGTTTGGGCCGTTATTAATACTGGCCGGCGAAGGGCAACAAGGCTATCCACGCTGAAGCCGGCGGGCTTAGCACTCAACTCGGCCATTTCATGAGCCACCAACCACAATATCGCGTGAAAACAAAGCCGGTGAAGCCGGAGGAGCTTGTGAATCGGGTACAGCTACAGTTGCCGTTATGGCGCAGCTGCATGTGGAGGTTGGTCCGACGTTCCACAGCGGCTGAGCGTCAGCCAGGATCGCAACCAGACAAATGAAGCCTCCGACCGGATATTGCATTCTGGGTGTCGCTGAACCGCATTGTGCACCGAGGCTGTGCAATTTGCGAAAGAAGGTCCAGTCTATTCCAGATAGCTGTCGCGCCTAACAGCTCGAGCGCCAGATCCGCTCACTGCGGCGAGTACGCACGGCCGGAGAGCATTGTTGGAATCAGTTGATGTATAGCGTGCGGCTGCGAGCTTTTGCTGCGTAAATCGACCGCATAGGGTCTGAACAGGAGGTAGCGACTGAGCTTCTCGACCATTTAATGACCGCCGTCGTCTATGTGAGGGATAACTTCATGCTATCCACACAGTGATTGTGTCGAGATGAGCCAATCTTTTGCATAATCTTTTCCTGTTTCTCCTATCGAATGGTATGTGAAAGCTCGACTTGATCTCGTAAACAGGATGGGTCGCCTTTCCATCGCCATGTTCGACATTGTCGATAGTGAAGGCGAACCACCGGGGAATGTCCTCGTCTTCAACGTTCATTAGCAAGAGAGGCGGGTACGCCTGGTCCGGGACGGTATGTAGATGCTCCCTGGACTCACTGCGCAGATGACTTCTACTCCCGTTATGGTAGACGTTAACCAGAAGCTGGCAATCCGTACAGTGGCATAATTGTGGCCATACGGATGCGGAGCAGGGCCGTAGAAGAACGCCCTCGACTAGTAGCTTACATTCGTAGACAGGCGAAGATCTTGGCTCGCTCGTAGGCTGAGTGACTTTGCAGTCGTGCACCTCGCGGGACCTCGCCTTTTCGACCCTCACTACGGGAAGGAAGTCGAGGGCATAAGAAATCGTCTGTCGATTATTGACTCGAGCATACTCGCCGTCTCGACAATCTAACGACCAATCCGGCACCCAGGATGGCCACTGAGGGTTCCTGAACGCTGTAGCAACGGTTAAGAGCGCCATCAAGAGGGCCTTGGAGCGCTCCGCACAGGCCTGAGCAAATTCCCAGTAGATGACATCCTTGGACTTGTTGTAGCTAATCTCAATAGCATCGCCGTCACTTGCCAGATGTAAGAGCGAAAATATACGGTCTCGAGGATCTGAGCAGCCCAAACCGACGCTTTGGTACATCAGCTTGAGCAAGCATTCTTTTACTCCCGCACGCCCGAAAGGTCCAGCCACTTCAATCCAAAACCCGGGATCTCGCCCATGCCTGTCGGACGTCGCCATCACCGCGAGCCACGTCCATAAGCGAGGAAGCTCGAATGCTGACGACCCGATCAGCGCCAATTGCTGTCCTTGGTGGCCGGCGCGCGAGAAATAGTACTCCTGCATCACCCATCGTCTTTTAAACGATGGCAAGTTCAGCAAAGCCTCTACCGTCTTTTTGCTTACACTGCCTTCTAGCCATTGGTACCCATTTAGCTGCTCGACGAAGTCCTGCATTTCTGCACACAGAGGTGCGCTCCGATCTACCTCTCCCAGCCAAACGATCAGGCCAGACGAGTTCGCATAGATATTGCCCATTTCTCTGACTTGCACAGAGCGTTCCGATGCATTACGTTGGTTGATGCAGATAGCATCTACCCACAGTGCAGCCAACGACAACGCACCAAGCCTCATCTGACTTCGTATGCGATACAGCGCTTGGTGCAGGTTCCTCGTAACAGGTAAGTACTGCCCATTGCAGACAATGTGGTGAGTGAGATGCGAGCCATCCGGCCAGGTCGGACCCCAAGCATAGGAAAGTGTCTTGTACCCTTGGCCCTCAGTCAAAGGTGCTTCATCGTCTAGTATGTTTATAAACGTGCGCTCGTAGCCATGCACGTTGCATCGTCGGAGGAAGGCGGCCTCGCGCATATGGCACAGGATGTGGTCGTCAGCGGTACGGCTGGCGTCAATCTCGATCAGTCGCATGCATCCCGGACTCAGGGGGCCATATCGGTATGGCCCCTGGAGGAAGGCATTGATCGGGGCAAGTCTGTACGTAGCGCCGTCCATGTTCGCTGCCGTCGTTGTTGCAAAGGGTGGCTGGCGATGATACTGCGGGTTGAGAGCACCGAAGAAGACCGTGATACCATCTTACATGTGAAGAGCAAGGAGACTGCGTGGGCGGCGGAGCATGCACAGCCACAGCCTTGCGCGCCTGAGGCGGGCTGTTGGGCTGGGACACCATATCCGCGACCTCGGTCATGTGCTTAGTATTAGTAGGCAGGTGAGGATGAGCACCCAGAGCGCTTGAAAAAGAATCCGTCGTATGAAGATTTGTGTAAAGATGGAAGGAAGAAGAGCACACAGAAAGTGTGTACAACTGGATATACCTTAGCGCGCGGATGTCCCGAGCAAATCAACAGGCGGAAATTGATCTCAATGTCCATGAGCAGCTATACGGGGTCCTCAAACCTGGTCAGTCACCTATAACTACCTTAGGCACCCCTTCAACAAACAGCGATGTTTTCTCCGCCGACCTGGACAACGGTTAACCTTGATCGCATCTCCCACACAAGGACTGCGTGCCGCTGGACATTCGCTAGCGCGCGGCACTTCCGAGCAGATCACAAGCTGGCTCGCAGAGATAGTATGCTTGCTGTCTCCCAGCCTTCCATTGCTAGGCATCGATACCACTGCTCCGTTGGGTCACGCCTCCTACGAAAGCACTCAGTTACCGGCTACGAGTGTGCTCATCATGGTAGAAAGCTAAGATCGAGAGCTCAGCACGCAGAAAGCAACGTTTGTCAACAGGGATGAAGGCTCGACAAAAGAGTGACTTCGTTAGCGACAAGACCGGAAGCCAGCTTCGTCGAGGTTTGTCTTCATCGCTCATATTGCTCATAATCTAGACGCCTACTCTACCCCTGGTATCTCCCTACGCCGTTGGTCCTGCTCGATATCCATATGCCGCCTTTAGCTCATGGCCTCAAGGTGACTTCTGTGCCTCATTGCGCATCTTTTCTCTTCGCTGTATGCATCAACACCTTGCTGGAGTCCCGATGGCCGATCTGGTCATCTACTCCTCAGCAACCAAATTCTGCCCCTCCTTCAACCCTTCAACCTTCAACTCCTCCCCATTCGCTCTCGCGTAGATGTCTCGCACGTCATCGGTCATCGTCTCGAAATGCGAGCTCGCATCGTAGGATTTGCTGATGAAGACGTTGTCGTCCCGTCCGTCGCCCTTAGGCGCATAAATAGGAATAGGAGGACCCATGAACTTCTCCTCGATCCTTCCTAACCTCTCCAGTCCTGGCTGCAACTCCAGGTGATGGTTCGCTGAAGTTTCCGCAATAGTGGAGACGATAGCGATGTAATAACCCTTCGGACACACGTTGTGGGCGGACGAGACCATGGCGACGTAGATATCGTGCTTCCTCCCGATTTGGGATTGCGGGAGGATGAGTTGAACGGAGTCGGAGTTGTCTGTCTTGTCGATTGGGTGGTTCAAAATGCAAATGGCTTTGAGCATGTGGCCGACAACCTGCGCCTTGTCCGGGAAGTATGAGGGGTCCGCGAGGATCTTCTTGCACTTTGTCTCGAACCTCATGCCCTCACCCTCCTCGCCTCGCTCTTTCATCGTAGCCTTGATGCCGGAGACTTTGCCGCTGGAGTCGTACTTGACTTCGTCGATGTTGGTGTTGAGCATGTAGGTACCGCCATAGATGGCGGACAAGCGTGCGAAACCTTGAGGGAGCTCGCCTAGGCCGTAGAGGGGGTAGATGTAGGGTGATTTGCCGTACCGCGCCATAGAGTTGACGTAGAGACGGATCCGCTCGACAGCTTCTTTGGCTTGGCCTTTGTTGTTTATGTAGTCGTCTGTGGTGTAGAGTGCCATACTGTGGCCGACGAAGTCCCGCGTAGTGGCTTCGAGGCCGAATTTGTCGTAGACTTGCTTCATAGTTGTCTGTGCCAGGTTCATACCTGCCATCATAATACACTGTCAGCATGCCTCCCTTTCCCTTTCCACTTTACCACCTCGCGTTCAAACTCACCATTATGTGTACTCGGATTCGCCTCATCAAACGCCGCCACCCACTGAAGGAAGTTCTTCGCCCTCCTCTTCTCAAACAACCCCATAAGCGGACTACTCAGCGCCTCCCTCGCATCACTCGGCACCTTCGCAACCGTCGCCCTGCTTCCCTGCCCTTGCTGCACATAACTCCCCGCCACCTGCTTGAACTCAATGTACCTCGTCACATCCGTGCTCACCAAGATATTCGTCAACTCCCCATTGCTCATCAACAACTTGGGCACCAAATCGATATTCCAGTCGTTCACCCGCCCGTATTTCTTCCAGGGCTCGGTGCCCTTTTCGTAGTTGCCGTATTTCTTGAAGAGGTTCTCAAGGTTCAGCGAGGCGGATTCGCCGCCGTAGTGGTCGTTACGGTCCATGTGCAGGACTTTGGCGCCTTTGACACTCATGACGCCCGAGAGGATGCATTCTGTGAGGCCGGTGCCGAGGACGACGACATCGTATTCGGGCGCAATCTCTTCCATGGTTGCTGTGTGTGTTGCTGAGCTGTGGTGAAGGATCGGTAGTGTGGGAGTCGATTTATAGGAAGAAGTGAGGATGAATAGTGGCGGTCAACAATGGTCGTCAGAAGCTACGTGGGGTCAAGCTTGCGTGCCTTTGGAGTCCAAGTCAAGGAAAGCTGCGGCCTATCAAAGGACCATGGTTTCAACGGGGCAACAGCGACTCTGAATACCAACATGTGACAAGTACAGACATTGTAAGCGTAAAGATGGACTAGACACCTGGACTCCGGCGGTAAGCTCACTTGAGAGCTGATCACGCAGACGGGAGGAAACACATTCCAGAACACTATGCGAGGTATATGGACACATGCTATACAATATGATACATCGTCTCTGCCCAAGACCGCCCTAGTACTGAAGTTCGAGCTTCAGGCCTCGCAACGTCCGCTGGCGGTATCGTATTACTCGAACCCATCCTATCATCGCTTCATTCCTAGGGATACAGCATGTTATAGCGCCGAGAATGAGCCTGTTCGGTCTAATATGCCCTCGATGTCGAGGAAAGGCGCATCGAGGAGCGGTCGCCGTGCCGTAGACAGCGAGCATGAACAGACATAGAGACCTTGTACAAGCCGCGATAAAAGTGCCACGATGCAGACTGTTTTTACACACGCGCCTCTGGTCGTGCAGCGTCCGGTAGTGGCAGAGTCTGGCTCGGTGCCGTTCTCGCATCATCCTCACTGCCTAGTGACAATGACTACGTGACATGTTAGCACCTCAACGCCATAGAATCTCAGAAAATAAGACTTACCTCCTCCTGATTACCCGGCAAATAAGCCCTCTCCCGGGGATTGGGTGGGGGGCGGCTATGGGGCGGGGCGTACATCAGCATGAAGATACCACCTCAGAGAGCACTTTGCGCGACTGGCTGTTCGATTATAGTGCACTGGTGTCGCTCTGATGTCGGGAAATGGCACTGTGACAGTCCTCTTCACACCGGAGGTATTGAGTATGAAGATATACAGATATACAGGTGTTATACAAGCCAAGATACAGTGCCACCATGCAAGTTGCCCTTATACGCGTGCATCTGGTCTTGCAGCATCCGGCGGTGGCAGAGTCTGGCTCGGAGTCGTTCTCGTATCGTCCTCACTGCCGAGCGACAATGACTATGTGACATGTTAGCACCTTAACGCCATAGAATCTCAGATAAGAAGACTCACCTCGTCCTGGTTACCCGGCAAATAAGCCCTCTCCCCCTTCTCGACCTCCGCATAAAGATCCACCTCCCCATCCTCCATAGCAGCCACGCGGGCATTCTCCCACGCATACCACCGCTCAGTCAAAGCATGCCTAATAGCCTTCTGCGTCTTCTTAATCTCCTCCATCCTCTGCCCAGCCTCATAATCCCCGTACATCCCATCCCTACCCCCTACCCTCTGTCTCTCCAATTCCCCCGTCGAGATGCGATTCCTCTCCTTAAGACAAGTCCACCACAACCGATGCAAATCATCCCAATCCTTGTTCCTCAATTCAGGAACCGTCCACCCGCGTCCATGTGCATTGAGGTCTCCGGGTGTAGGTATAAGTGTGCGGTCGCGGGGGAAGAAGGCCCAGAGGCCGTGGCTCTCATCCACCTCCACCTTTGATCTGCGCGCCGGGTCGAGAACGGGTTTGGGCAGGTTCTCCAGCTTCACTGATAGACGTTGTTTCTTGCCTATGCCGGTGTGGCGGAGAGCGGAGACGCCGCGGTTGGGGTTGCCGTCTTTGCGGGCGGCATTGGGGGTGGTGGTGGAGAAGGGGGCGGTGGTTTGTGTTGCGGCGAAGGCGGGGAGGAGGAAGGAGGGTGGGAGGGTGGTTGCGGCTGCGCGGGATGGCGAGGTGAGAAGGGCGCTCCGCAAGAGCGATGCGCTGGTGCAATGCATAGCTGGCGACGATGAGATGAAAACAGATGCCTTGACAACTTCAGATGGAAGCATTGGATGGAGATGCTTGGCATAGCGGGAGATCCCGGCTTACGTACGTTGTTGCTGTCCACTCTCCAACTCCGTCTTCCTCACCACAACATTCTATCAACTTTCGCTCCAGATACATGAGCGATCTAAGCAATCCCATGCAGCCATCGAGACCATACGTACGTCAGACGTGAACTCTCATCCAGCGGCCGGACGAGAAGATACTACGTGCTCGAGCCGGACTTAAAGGAGACTTCAACCATACTCCTCCGGTCGTTGACTTAGTACATGAACCAGGTGGTATCCCCTCTCTGTCTCATTAGTGTATCTCGCTATCTATTAAAGCAAGTCCAGATAACCGCAAAAGGACACCTTAGACCATGGCCACTCCAGCGTCCTTCACCTCCCTCAACCTCCCCATCCCAGTCCTCCTCGACTCCTGCGGGCTCATAGGACTGGGCCTGCACTTAATCTTCCTCCGCCGTGGACCTTTCGGCCTCTTCATTTCGCCATCCAACGACAAACAATACGGAGATCTAGCAATGCTGTCCGGCATCCTCTCCACAACGATCGGTCTCTGCTTCTTAGCTTCCGGCAGCGTCCCGATCGAGCAGAACCAGTTCCTGAGTGCGAGTGTGCCTGTGAGATTTGCTCTGGTTCCTCTGACGGTGGCGGGGTTGGCTGTGCACGGGAAGAAGATGACGAAGCAAGGGTTTTGGGCAGTGGTGGCGGTGGCTGTTATGGATGGGTTTAATGCTTCGAGTTTGGGGAGGGAGTTGGGAAGGTTCGATGGGTCGACCTCTGCGTAATCCGTCATTCGAGTGTGCATGCAGCTTACTAGTTCATGCAAGGAGAGAGTAGGTGAGGTGCGATGGTGCAACGCTGTGATGAGGACTCTGTTCTGACAATATGCTACAACCAGATTTACGACCGGACAGTCTGCTACATACCACTAGTAATGATCGCTAAGCGTCAGCGTACCAGTTTTGGTAATCATATACTCCTGGATCGCCACGTCTTTCCCGCTCTCCTTGCCATAGCCAGATTCCTTGATGCCGCCGAACGGCGTCTCGGCAGCCGAAGCATTGCCGGTATTCATCCCAATCATACCCGCCTCCAAGTTCTCCAGTAGCCGCCAAGTCCGGTCGATATTCTTGGTGAAGTAATATGAAGCCAGGCCCATTGATGTGTCATTGGCACGCTTCACTGCTTCCTCTTCGGTGTCGAACTCAAACAACGCCATGACGGGTGCAAACGTCTCTTCCTGCGCAATCTGCATCCCCGCCTTCGCCCCCGTAATAATCGTTGGCTCAAAGAAATACCCATCATACCCACTCGTCCCATGTAGCTGATTGCCTCCCATAACAACCTGTCCGCCCTGCTTCTTCGCATCCTCCACCTGCGCTTTGGCCTTATCCAAACTCCTGGGCGTAGTCACCGGACCCATGGTAACGCCTTTCTCGGCACCATGCCCGATTTTCAACGCTTTGGTCTTCTCAGACAATATCTGCGTGAACTTGTCGTACACGCCCTTTTGGACGTACACGCGGTTGGCGGTTATACAGGCTTGCCCCGCGTGTCGCCACTTGAGCGCCATGAGTTGCGTAGCAGCTTGCTCGAGATCTGCATCATCGAAGACGAGGAAAGGACAGTTGCCTCCGAGCTCGAGTGTGCATTTCTTGAGGCCGTCTGAGCAGATTTTGGCGACAAGCTTGCCGACGCGGGTTGAGCCAGTAAAAGTGACCTTCTTTACCAAGGGGTGTCGGCAGAGGGACTCGGAGAGGGCGGGAGTGTTGTCGAGACTGGTTGGGAGAACGGAGAAGACGCCTTTTGCGAAGCCTGCCTTCTCCGCCAGATACGCCAGAGACAGGACGGAGAAGGGCGTCTCGGGTGACGGCTTGACGATCATTGTGCATCCAGCCGCCAACGCCGCACCGGCTTTCCGCAATATCATGGCGATAGGGAAGTTCCACGGTACCAGGGCGACAGCCACCCCAATCGGCTGCTTCACAGTAAACACCCTCCGGTTCGGCGCAGAAGGGGTCTGCACAGTCCCTTGTACCCTCTCAGCCTCACCCGCAAACCACCACGTAAACCCCAACGCATAGTCCAACTCCCCCTGAGACTCCGCCAACGGCTTACCCGTCTCATAAGTAACAATCTGCGCCAAATCGTCTCGGTTCTCGCGGATAAGTTGGTCCCATTTCAGCAGGCATTGGGCGCGGATCTTGGGGTTGACTTTGCGGTACTCCTGAAAAGCTTCGTGCGCGGCTTTGACAGCGGTGTCGGTGTCTTCTGGTGTGCAGTCCGGGGCTGTGGCCCAGACTTTGCCATTGCCTGGGTCGTAGACGTCGAAGCGTTTGCCGGATTTCGATTCGACCCAGTTGCCACCTACTAGGGCTTTGTCTTGGAAGATGTCTGGGTTGTTGATCTGTCTGGTAGGTTAGCCACGTTGCTACCAGAGAAGCGGTCGTCTTCTGACCTTGAACGGGAGATTGGGTGCCATGTTGCTGGTATTGGTGTGGCTCTTGGCTGTACTCGCTGTCTTCTGTCTTTTTGTCGGTCTGGCCACGATTGCTATGCTATCAATTGAAGTCAAGGGTTCGCAGCTGTAGGATCGTTCACTAGAGCGGCAAAGTCGTTCCCATACGTCAGCGATATAGGTGATGGCTATAAAGCCGAGGGAAGCGGGGTCTTGCTTCGACGATGTCGGAGACGCAACTCCACACTGAAGCGGCCAACTTCGAATCGCGGCCGGGAATAATGTTGCTTGCCTTTGGCGTCGACAAGGTAACCAGAGCCTGGGTTGCCTGCTCTCGTACCTGTCCGTTGATGCGCCATTGGTTCGCACAGCGATCATCAGGGTCGAAACTCGACTTCACTTGCAGCACAACAGCTCCCCCGCATTGCACTACCCCACAGTTCAAGATCCCTTGGAAGCATGGGCGACGACAATCGACGAAGAGCGATGATCGCGGCTCTTACGATGCTGTAGGATGACGATGAGGTAGGTATAATATGTGTACGTATCCTGCATCTCCTCTCCTCTGCCTTTTCCCGAAGCTCGCGAGGAGGACGCTGATCTACTATTGCTACACCATATCCATCAGTGATTCCGTGCGTGAAGGAGAGCACCGAAGCAATGCCTCGAGCGAAGAAACAGAAGGTGGAAGCACCTGCAACGAATGGAGGGAGCGTCCATGCTTGGGCTGACCTGCCCGCTGCGCTCACGGAAGCTTTGCCTGTTGCCAACCACGCGGCTCAGACCGACGGCCAGCTCGCAGCCTTCACTACCAGCAATGCTATTGATGCACCAGCTACCTTTGGCATCAAGTCTTCCGGATCGCCCAATGCCATCCTAGTAACCGTGACCAACGGCAAGGCGGAGTTGCGGTCTGGCAAGACGAGCGAAGCTCTGTTCACCCTGTCTGCGCTACCTGAGCAATGGCAGGAATTCTTCAAACAGACGCCGGTGGCTCCCGTAAGTCATAGCGTTGGCCTCGTTTGGTCTCCGAATTGCTGACAGTTGATCCGCAGTACCAATCATACTGGGGTATCAGAAGGCAGTCCAGACGTCTGTGGGAAGACCATGCTGATAAGTATATAGGTATGTTCGGCATGAACATCAAGCAAGAAGGCATCGAAGTGCAAGGCGACCAAGGTGCTTTCGCCCACTGGACGCATGTCTGGCGTCGGATGCTGGAGTTGCTGCATGATGCCTATGCAGGTCCCACGCCAGCAGACGATGAGCCAGAACCAGATGAGGATCACATTGTCGGCCGATACACGTACATCACGTCGCCGGTGTGGGGTAGATGCAAGGTCTTCTACGAGCAAGCTGGCGAAGGCGAACAGGATATCGTCTTCTTGCACACTGCCGGAAGTGACAGTCGCCAGTACCATGGCGTCCTGAATGACGAGCGTATGCGGCAGAAATGCCGGATGACCGCTTTCGACCTGCCGGCTCATGGTCGTTCGTTCCCGTATGAAGGTTACTGGCCGGGTATGCATACCAATACCGAAGATGCATACGTCGGCTGCATCGCTGCCCTTGTGAAGAAGCTCGATTTGAACAAGCCCATCATCTGCGGTGCTAGCATGGCCGGCCAGATCTGCTTGGCAGTCGCTGTGCGTGCCGATGAGGTCGGTGCTGGCGGTACCATTCCATTGCAGGGCAGTGACTACCTCAATATGGAGCGGCAATGGTACGACCGATCTCCGTACACGAACCAAGCTCTCTTCAACCCCGAATGGATCTATGGCATGATGTCGCCAACAGCTCCGCTCAAGAATCGCCAACTGGTCTGGCACATGTACTCGGCCCAGGCGTATGGTATCTTCCACGGCGATCTGGACTTTTACTTCGGTAGGTGGTGGGGCACGCAATCGTTGTGACGAGCAATAGCTGATTATTTCGTGTGTCGCAGGTGGATGGGATGGCCGAAGCAGGATGGCTGGCATCGACACGAAGAAGTGCCCGGTGTATATGTTGACTGGCGAGTATGATTGGTCGAACACGCCTGCAATGAGCCAGGCCACCTGCGACAAGATCCCGGGAGGCAAGCATCAAGCGATGAAAGGCTTGGGCCACTTTCCGGCGACTGAGAATCCCAGGGTTTTCGTGGGCTACGGTGAGTAATGATTTGGCCCAGCTTGCGCGATGACATGCTAATGTGATGGAATAGTGCTGGAAGCAATCGACCATATCCAGAAGACGAGGTCGACGTAAGCACTGAAGCAGGACGGTTGTGTCGACAACATTGGCAGTGTGCGTGAGAAGCAACGTGCTTCGTCCGTCGAAGTGAGCTGATCGATCGACTCGGCTAGTATGGAACCAGAAGCCGACAGAGATCGTGCTTGTGTTGTCGAGAAATCACCCTCCTTTGGTCGCCGTCCGTAGTTGTATATCCGCTCTTGTATCGCTGGCCGCTCACACCGTACTCTTGATGCAGAGAAGTCTTGTACTATACCGCACCGATATGCCTCAGTCACCCCACAGGATCTTCGACACCGGCGTGGCTGTTCCGGTCCCATGTACCTCGTTCATCTTCTCCAGCTCCATATGCGGCATGGGTATGACGCCACGATTGAACAGAAAAGACACTGTAACCGCACCTTTCACCACAGCTGTGACCAGCAACCCCAATGTAGCGTCTCGCCAATGCGCTGCGGCGCCGATGAAGCAACCCACCAGCAAGCTGAGGTAGAATATCACCCGTCTGTTGCGAGCCGGGTTGTGCAGATGGAATAGCTTTGGGTCCCGTGAAAGCTGGACCAGGCTGCCGGTGATCATCGTCGTGTTAATTTCGGCAAGGTCCACACCAAGAGCCATGGCAATCTGGCCACTACTGGCGAAAGATAGGAGCGCGATGACACCAAGCGCTGGGCCGCCGATCTTGACTCTAGGACCCCAGTACCGCAGAGCCGTCGCTGCGAAGATGAGCAGGGTCTGGAATGCATTGGTCGCCAGCAGCCAAGCACGCCGTCTTTGACGGACGTGGCGGGCTAGGTGTCCGAAGAACGCACCGCCGAGTAAGAAGGCGCATATCGAGACAGCGACACTCTCTTCTGCTCGTGGTCCGAGCAGTGGATGGCCTAAGGCGTAGAGTGCGAGGAACAAGGTATTGCCTATGGCCCTGTCAGCTCGGCCCTACGCAAAGTGGCAGGGCTACATTGAGAGAAAAGGGACGGGCCAACGAACCTGTCTGCTTGCTAGTGAACACCTGGTACGTGCTGAAAGTTGTAGCATCTTGTATGCCCGTAGCGACCGTCAAGAGCATGAGTTGCGCTTCGAGAACCCAGTCTTTGGTGATATCATGCGCAAAGAGCGTCCTCCAGGCCCGATAGGGAGGCATCAATGGCTTCTCCGAGGTTTCAGCCGACGACGGCGTGGG
>JAKLLW010001228.1:0-17223 GCA_022814695.1 Neocatenulostroma microsporum
GATCTCGAATCGAGTGAAAACGGGCGCCGAATCTAGGCTCACGCTCTCTCTTTCACGCAGCCTTGTTGGTTTGAAGAAGAAATGGCTTTGAAGAACAGTCTTTGTTCAAGCTCCACTAGCGCCGTTCCCCAGGAAGCCTCAATCGAGCCCTTTCCGGTAATCGTATTCAAGGAGCGAGATCGCAGATGAGGTCTCACATAGGCTCTCTACAGCGTGACGGTTTGGTAGGAATACAAAATTAGGGCGCGTCTCCTGCAGTGAATGCTACGCGGTAATCTCTCATTCGTGCCCAAACATACCAACCTAGCCCAACATGTGGGGCTTTCAAATAGGCGCTTGCCTTGTCCCTTGCTTGGCGGTTCAGGCGGCTGCTGACGAGAACGGCAACTACGCATGCCGGCAAGTGGATCGAGCTCACTACCATAGCTGCATCAGATGCATATAGTATTGAATGCTAGGGTTACTACTTCGCGTGCAAATTCGAACAACGTGCACTCGATCACGATACACAGCAAGAAGATCGGAGGCGCCGCTTGGGGGGCTGCCAACATGTGAAAGGCACTTGCTCAAGCCGGTAGTAGCACAGCAGCCTCTCATTTCCCTTTTCGCGCAAATAGTATGCTCCAGAATCGCACTTCCTATTGCTGAAAGCTCTGGTACGGCCTCTCACGAGGGACATAGCAGGAGCTCCTCATGCTGCGGCAACGTAGACTCCCTATCAGATCCTGGCTGGACGAGTCCAGGTTTCGGCCCATCACATTATGCAATCTCGTGTAACGATATGTCCAGACAAGCATTGAAGGTATGCTTTGAGGTATATGTACAGTCGGCATGTGCTTATGCCGAACAGCGTAGACTTGGTGTCGGTTCCTCTACTCTTCCCTGCTGCCTCCTAGTGCATCACCAGCCATGCTCTCCTCTTCCTCACTCCATGGGCGCTCTCCAGCCTCCTTCATGCCCACCTCATTCCTCATCTAGTGCTTCTCCGGTGCGCGCGCCTTCAGGGACGGGTTTCTCGGGTCATTTCGGTACTCGTCGGCTGTAAAGCCATTGCGTTAGCATGGCATGTCCACCCTTTCGTTTACCTCATCTATACAGCCATAGCTCCTCTTGCGTGCAGTATGAGCGGGTTGTGAAGTGAACGTACTGTTAGCGAGCATGGTCGCGCCGCTGTTGATACCGTATGCGATGATGAGGCCTGCGTGTGGCACGAGAAGTCAGCAAGTCCGGTCTGCGCACCATCTAGGTATACCAGACGGAGCTTTGACGTAGCGAAGGGGTGTTGTAGGCATACCGGCAGCGTAGAAAGGCCACATTGGCTTCACTGTTGCAGATGTCAGTCTCTGCGCCTCCTGCGCGCACGCCTCGTCGAGCCCACGTACTGACTGGCGCCGGGAACTTCTTTCCGAGCATTGAAGGCATCTTGTCGGTAATTTCTGGAGTTGAGATGGAGATGGGTGGGATGTCGTTGACCTTGTCGTGCTCCTGCAATGCCAATCGTCGGAGTTGGAGCTTTGGGAGACGGGAGATCCCGCATGACTATCCGACAAATAGCCGGACAGTCTTCTTCACGCTACAAAATCGACAGCATGACGAACATATAAACAACGGATTCGAGCATAGAATGCAAAACCATCTAGGAAGTGCTATCGAGCGTCCCATGAAAACGTAAGAACGTACCAATACTTTCTATAAAACGCCGCACCAGCATAGTCTACGCCGCAGCTCCAATCATGCGAACTGCCATTGAATACGGCAGAGACAAGCGTGCGGAGCACTGAACAACGGCACAGACAAGTAGCACAAGCATTTACTCGCCGATCGATGGAGACTGCGTATCAGCCCCGAGCCTGGACAGCTTCATGTTGTAGGATGAGTTGCATCCGACCGAGCAGAGCAGTGAGGATGCTGAGGACCTTGGTGGATTCACTGAGGCCAAGAGGTTTGTGAGGGTACGCTACTTGCACCGCATCTCAATGCACCTCAAACTTCTCGATCTTCGCGTCAAGCGAGCCGTTTGCCTGAAGCTCTGATATAAGCTCACCCTGCCACACCATCAGCACCTCCCAGCCCAAATACACCGAGCGAACATACCTGCATAACACCATGAACATAACAATCCCCCATATAGTAGTACACTCCCGGCTCCTCGCCATGCGGTCTCAGCAACACAGGTCGCCTGTTCCCAAACACAACGCACACTCGGTCTCCAGGCAACACATCTAATGGCCCCAACCCCATATACCCACTCTCCGTGACAAAGAACCTATGATTCATCATCCAGTACGCCATCTTCTCAAGAGGATCCCAAGCTTTCGAAAACCTAGACTGTAATACCACAGCTCGCTGACCGTCTCCATCCACTAGTGGAACGTCGTGGATCGAGGATGCACCCACCTCCCACGGAGCAGCTGAGCTAGGCGTTTCCTGAGCGAGACCTAGTTGATATTCATCTGCTGCGAATTCGGAGAAATTGGCGCTGTCCGCTCTTGATGAGGAGTTGCTGTGTATTGAGAAGCGGCTGTTACCGCTCATGTCGGACTTGGGGCTTGGACACCAGTTCGCGAGACTGTCTACACCATCCGTGTTGTCGACGCCGTCATCACTGCCGTGGGACTCGAATGTTTTGCCTTGATTCAGTACGTTTCCCAAAAGCGTGTCAAAATCTGCCATGTTGATATCCTCAGCGGTGATCGGTGTATCCTCTTCGCGATTACTACCGACGCCGACTAGAAGCGTGATGCATAAAGCCTGCGCTTGCGTTTGTCCTTCGGGCATCTTCCACGCAGAAGTAGCCAGAATCCACAAATCGTTCAAGGCGTTGCTTAACTCTGCTGGTCTCCATAGGTCACCTGCGCGGGAAGCGAAGGGAGCACTCAGCTTGTCGACGCTCCCAATGTTTATACCGCCAAGTGTCAGTGTCCCTCCCACCCTCTTGAAGTACTGTGCGAATTTTCCATTCGTAATGTCCAAATTATGAGCATCGTAACAGGCAGGAAACTGACTAGTGGTCACAGCCGAATAGCCGTTCTCCGGCAACTCATTGAAGAAAGGTACCCACGTCGGCCATTTATTCTTCACATACCAGTCTAGATCCCTCGCATCACTTGGATCTCTCTGGTCCGGCCGAGCATCCTGCAGCCAGTGCAATGTCTGACCGGAACTTATCGCAACGTACATAGCCTGCGCATAGACCTCAACAAGTGGCGTCTTGTAATCCGGAAGATGCTGCTTCGTCACTTCCTCCGATATCAACCCATAAATCCCATACAACTTATCCCTCGGCTCAGAAGTAAACCTAGCGCAAGAAAGGTACAACAACCGAAAGAAAGGATAAGACCCAACACACACCCCCTTCCTGCAATCTCCCTCGTGATCCTGCGGACAGCGTGGATGCCGTAGCCTCGGAGCGACAAGCTCCGCACAAGCGTCCAAGCCATCGATGACGGGATGGTATTGACTGCTATACGCCAAGTGAACGAGCCAGACCGCAGTTACGCCTACATGCATGAAGTCCAGTCTGAAAGGGCCTTGGCAGAAAACAGCTTTCTTCGCGAGGAGCACTTCTTGTGCGGTCCAGAGACGGCGAAACCAGGATGAGGAGTAGAAGATGCGGAGAGCGTACCAGTCGATCTCTGTGCCTAGGGTTCGGTCGGCTAGGAGGCTGGTACGGATGTTGGACCAGCCGGTGTAGACTGTGGCTTCGAGGGTCATGAAGTCGGAGGTTCGGGATTTGCAGTCTTCTAGTATGGGATCCATTGTTTCTAGCGCCCGGGGTGTTAGGATGTCGTGGGCTTCGCCGAGCCAGATTGGGACTACTTCGGCTAGGGAGTAGATTCGAGCCATGAGGAGTACTTGACTGCCGCGTTCGGCTAAGTCGTCTTGGTTGATGCAGACTGCGTCGATCCAGATGGTGTCGCCTAGCACGGTGTCTTCGGTAGACAGCTTCTGGCTTGTCCGCCAGTGGATTGTGGAGAAGCTTTCGTAGTGGAGATGTCTTATAGCCATCTCGGTGTTTAGCGGTACGCTCACGCGTAGACCGTCGATTAGGATGTCTTTGCGTATGCTTGCATCCCCCCAGCTGTACGATACGGCTAGAAAAGGCGGGCGCTTCTCATCCGAGAGGCGGATGGTATCCATTGAGCATGCCACCGGACTGGTATCTTCGACTGCTGTTTTGCGAGAGAAGCGTAGTACTCGTATCTCGTCATGTTCCTGGTCCAAGGGCTTGTACGGGTAGCCTTGCGCCATGTCGCTTTCCTTCGAAGCTCATCACTCCGGAGTCTTGTGCTCTCGTACTCGGTCGCCTTGTAGTCAAGCAGGAACGTCGCAGCAATGCACCACAGAGGAAGCAAAAGAGACAAGGAGCGAGACTAATCAAGACGCACGTCCTGCCTTGCGACTCGCCGCATATGGCATGCATGGGTAAGAATCGTGTTCGTAGCAGACAAGGAGCACACTCGCAGTGTTCCAAATGTACCGCTGGCGGTAGCCTACCTTAGCACCCCAGGCGCCTTGGTAAGCGCCGGACAGGTGGCATGCATCCGATGAGCCCTGCATGATCGTGAGCCTTTGGCGACAACAATCATGTAGTAGTCGAATTTGACAATGATCCGGTCGGCTCGAACGTGATGACAGAGGGCATTTACTCGCTTCTCATTCGGACACGAGGTGATGTGTGTCGAGGAGAGGAAGAAGGGGATGGAAGACCGAGGGACACTGAGGCAAGACGAGATTCGCTTCGGCGGAGATGGTTCCGAAGAAAGGCCGTGACGTGCCTGCTTGACGCGGTGCGCGTAGACACTTCGAGTTCGGCATACCGGTACACAGAGCACTTGAGACGAGAGTAGTAGTCTGTCTCCAGCGTGGATATCTGGCGAAATGGACACAGGCTCGCACAATGCGCTGCAAGGCTGCGTTTCGTCGCTGCGCTCAAGCATGCAATTGCTTGACTCCAGCATCAACACCCTCGATTCCGGCGCGAGCGATTACCCACGGCTGGCGAAGGTGTTGCAGACGCAAAGAGTGAGTAAACAGTATATAGAAGTAGTCTATTCAAGCCACTGACACGTATACAGCACTTCGAACTCGTCTCCGAACACGACCTCACTACCGCACAATCCTCGCTCCTCTCCGAGATCCAACCGGAAGTCACGACCCTTCTATCACGTGTCGAAACGTACCTAGACAAGCTGGAACGACGCGAACAGTCACTCATAGCCAAGGCTGATCTGCAAGAAGGAAGACTGTCACGGACGAGCGCCGGTGGGAATGCACGGAGCTCTGGGGTGAAGCCGGCTGCAAGGGGCTCTACAGGCGGGCTCAGTGCACTTGAGGAGGTGAAGTTGCAGCAGCTCAAGCAGAAGAAGGAGAGGCTCGGCTATGCTGTCAGTCGGCTGGAACTACAGGCGGGGCAGCGTGAAAGGCAGTTGAGGAAGAGTATGGCAGCGCAGTGAGCGAGCAGCAACGGTTATGCAGTCAGGATGGTCAATGAACCAGCCCACGTGCATAGGGCCTTGTGTGTCTGTGCGACCCAAGTCAGCCGTGCGCTGGTTCATCCGTGCACAAGAGACCGATTGTGCGTGTGTGTGTTCGCACACGCCAAGGACGCCAAGTTTCCGAATCGGGTAGCGACGACGAGGCCCTAATTTGCTGAAATGCAACGAAACTACTACAGGCCGGACTTCGCAGAGACTCTACGACCCGAAAAGCCCTCTCAAGAGGCATGCATAGCCTAGTAGGCGATAAAAGGCTGCCGCCTACACTGGTGCGCCGCCCCGGCCGAGGTATCGCTATACCAGCAAATCGGGTACCCACTTGTTCGTAAACTTGCGCACGCACGAAGGACTTCTGTTCATGCAATTATATGCATTGAGGCCCCTGAGCGTTTGTCATTCTGGAAAGACGTGAAGGAACTGAACGAAACGTTCGTTCGTTCGATGAGCGCCCTGTATGGGGGGTCGGCTTCGGGGTACGGCGCACTGAAAGATACCCAATGACTATGCATCACATAACCTTCATGAGAGTCGCCTCATGATTGGGCTGCATTGCAATGCGAATCCGGACGGCTTGCGATTGTCGCCTTCTTTGTCCCAGCCCCGGTTCCGGAAACAGCGCGCTGCACCATTTAATAACCACCGTCAAAGAACAGCATCTCTACCTCCACCTTGAGTTGTCGTCGCACACTCTTCGTCATTCAAGTCGTTCCTCAAGTTCACTATGTCTCAGCCCTGGACGGTCCGATCGGCCGCCATGGTCACCCTCTCGGATCTCGAATGGATCGCCGCACTCGCGTACCCCATCGCTATCGTATGCTCAGCCCTGGTCGCCTGGTACGCCAAGCCACCTACCGTGGCGCCAGCTAAGATATCAGAGCTCAAGGAGCAGATATTGAGTATAGTCCATCCAAACACGTACAGCGTACGTCCATCATGTTCCATGCCGTGTGCTGACACACTTGACAGTGAATGCCCACCTATGGGTCCAAACATCAGGCGCCGCAGACATGAGTTACCTCTCCGTCGCCGTGCTCTCTAACGGCATCTCCGAGTCCGAGCACCGGGCGACGCGCAGCAAGAAGAGCGCTACTAAGCCCACTCTTCGCGCTGTCGTCATCTGGCACGACAGTTTCCCGGCGGTCATTTTCCGAGGCCTAGTCTGCAGCAGTCTGGGCGAAGCATTGGAAGGGTTGCTGTCCGAGGTTGCCATCAGGCTGCGCAACGTGGTCGACGGCGATTTCTTAAAGATGAAGTCTCGAGGTTTGATTGGGAATCGTGGGGACAACAAGCCACGTGGACAGTTCACCGGAAGGCCTTCCAATGGTTGCGTCCCGGACTCCCCTCCCGCGCATACCTTTCCTGACCAATATAGGGACTCCACGAGGGCTGCTTGGGCCAGCAAGACGGATGACAATCTTCCCGGACATTTAGATGTTTCGCGTGGACTTCTCCCAGCGTTCGGACCAGCACGTCCTGGAACCAGCACAGCGAGTGGTGGACCAAACCTCTTCCCTGGCAGTCCCCCTCCGATCATGCGAATGGATATCCCCGCGTCAATTGGATCAACGCTCTTGCCTGGCAACACCCCTCCGAATAATACGCGAAGTGATGGCCCGACGTATCTGACGTTCGAAGTGATGAGTGGACCAAAGATCTCTTCTGGCCATATGGGCACGGCACTGCCGGCAGCGGATGCTGGAACCAGCAAGATGGATGACGATACTCCCAGACATCCAAGTAATTATGCAACTAGCATGGCGTTGCAAGCGAACAGGGGGACCATGGGCAGCAAGACGGACGGAGATGCACCATCCGGAACCGCAACCGCGGGTGGTGAACCCAGCAAGACATACGGACAGACTCCAAGCATTCCATCGGACTGGAAGCGAGAGGATGCAGAATGATGTAGGTATTGAACCCATGGTAGACAGCCCGGCCGGCATTACCATGGAAACACATGCGTGAAGATGTGTGGAGGAAGAGAAGTACAAGATTGCTATCGATGATGTAGACAGTAAGGTTGTTCGGAGCGAATGTCGAAGCTCTTTCGTCACTGCTCGACTAGAAGTATCTACCATGATCTACAGGAATCTCTTTGACGTGATGATATTTTCTCTCAAACAATTGCTCTTGCTGCCGTATATCAAGTGTCAATTTCTCGTTCGTATATGAAGAATTCAGCAGCCGGCGCAGGCGCTTACAGAGACGTTCTAGGTCAAGGCAGAAGCGATGCAAAGGCGAGTGGATGGCGGGAACGGGGAACCCATGAAGAAGCGTGGAAAAGTAGTATGTAGTATGGATTTAGGCTAGTTAGCTTTCAAGCATGTATCCCGAGGTGAAACGTTTTCTTTTCCCGTCTCATCTCAGTCCACAACTCATCTCAGTACCACAACCAAGCCTTGCCCATCCGTTAAGAACCTCCAAGAGTATCACTCTCTGAAAGCTTCTCCAGGGAGGAACCTAGTCAGCTTTCCCAATCGCCTCCTCGAGCGCCGCGCCGAAGATCTCCGGGCCGAAGGCTTTCTCGCCAGCCTCTTTCATGATGTTGGCCTAATGCATTCGTCAGCTACACCCTGCACTGTCGGTCCACGCTATTGGTAACGTACCTTAGCATCATCATCCACCTTGATCAACTTCTGCACGGCAATAGCCGCATGCAACGCCGCTAGACGTTGCTCTTTCGCCTTTGCCTTGTCTCCCTTCGAAGGGGTGCGGTCGCTGGAAGTGTCCATTGCGTCCTGCAGGGGCACAGGTGTGAGTATGCGTATGGTAAGGCTTACGCTATTGTGGAGGGGAGCAGGGGGGTGGGGCTTACCATCTTATCTTCGGTAAGTTGGGTGTAGTTTTGTGATGTGTGGTATGATCGTTTGTTCTTCTACGGCTGTTAGCTACGGATGTGTGCGACTGGTAGGGAATATGGTACCTTCGGACGATGTAGGTGGTGTTGAGAGCTGTGGTACGCTGAGCGGAGATGTAGATTTATTTACAGTGCCAGAAGAGAAGATGTGCGAGGCACTAGTGTTTCTGAAGATGCCAAGTGCGAACGGACGAAGTGAATACTGGCATGTGATTGTGGACCGTCAGCAGCGCCCATGCAAACGGGCGCGGCGCAGATATACACTTCTGCAGACAAAGCGCGGTCAACAGACATCGGGAGAAAGGGCAACAATGTTCTGGCTACTATCATGATAGTCTGCTTCCATTGAAAGAGGGTATCGGAGGCGCTTCTGCATGGCACAGTGGTGCCTTCTCGAACATGCGTAAATCGGAGATGAGCAACCAGCGACGAGCACTTCGCCAACTAGCCCACCAATCCAAACCACATCGCCACCCTCCCTAGGTCTCAAGCAGATCATCCTTACCAAGCATCTTAGCCATAGGATCATTCTGCGCCACCCTCTCTTTCCGATACTTCTCCATCTCCGCTTCCGTCACTCCATTCTTCATCTCCTCGATCCTCCGTCTACTCTCGTCCAAATTCTGCTTCTCCGGCTTGTCGGGGGGGTTGGGAACATGCGATGTCCGCTCTTCGTCTTGCACTGTTTCGTTCTCTAATTGCTGCGTGTCTGGCACTTTCTCCGCATTGCCAGACTCCGCTGCCGAAGGAAGCGGGAGACCTTTACTGAACGCCTCCGCCTCCTCCGCTGCCAGCTTGCCAGCCTCGCCCGTGCAGAAACTATTCTTGACAACACTATGACAGCAAGCATACCCCCACTTAAAGTCCTTCCACCAGCTCCCCCAAACGGAGGTGTGATTGTTAACAAGTACGTCCTCCGCGTACATACTCTTCTCCTTCTTCTCTGGCACGCCCTTGATCTTCCCTCGCTCATCGTACTCCACGTACCGCTCATTCGCTGTCACCTCCGCTCCCGCCGCCGGCTTCTTCGCGACAGCTGATTGATCGCCGTACTTCGACGTCAAGAGTTTCTTTCGCTCTTCTTGTTTCCGCAAGTCTTCTTCTGCTTTTCGTTTGCGGGAGAGTTGGGCTTCTGTAGGGTTGGCTTGGAGGTGCAATTTATCGGAGTCGCCGCGTTCTTGGGTCTCCCAGGCGTAGCGTTGCGCGCGCTCGAATTCTGAGGCGTCGCCTGAGGCTTTTTGGAAACCGTCTTCGGCTATTAGTTCGTTTGTTGAGGTTTCGGTGTCCATCATGCTGCGTGTCTTTGGGTCGTACTTCGCGCTATCCAGATCCAGATTAAGAAGATACTTCGCCGTATCCTCTCTCAACCGCAGATTCCTGGTAGAAGTACTCTGCTGCCTCCCCATATCCGTCTCCTCTTCGTACTTCGCTCCTTCCTCCCCACCTCCACCTTCTTCACCATCTTCTCCCTCCCCGTCCCCACCATTAGTAAGCGCAGCAGTAGCCCTCTTAACCTTCTCCACCTCGTTATACTCCTCAACAACCTCCCCATACTCCGCCGCCTCAAATCCATTCCACCGATCCCTCTTCGCATCCCAACCCAACTTCACCTCCTCCTGCACCCGATCCTCCGCAATATCCCTTCCCGTCCACTTCGCCCCTTTCTTCCGCTTCCTCTGCAAACAATCCCTCTCCTTATGGCCCAGCGATCCGCAATTCTCGCAAGCGCCCTTCCTATACTTTGTCGCTTTGGGTCCTGCGACGGCGCCACGGTCGTACCATTTGGAAGTCGCGAGCGGATCAGAGTTCTTTTGCGATTGTAGGCGCTGATGCTCGAGGTAGTCGTCGTCGGTGGCGAGGTCGTCGGCGATGTAGAAGGGCTTTTTGGCGATGAAGGAGGGTATGTACTCGTTGCGTTCGTTGGATTTGCTTTGGGACTGGGAGGTGGAGGTGGATTGGGCTTTGGAGGCGTTCTTGCTGCCGCCGGGACGTGACATTTTGGCAGTTGGTATTGGAGTTGTGATGTTGTAGGAGATTGAGACTGAGTGTTACAGATGTTGGAGGTGTTAAGGTACCTTGTTGAGCGGGGCAAGTATGGCGACTGCCAAGACATGAGTCAAGTGAAGACTCCCAACTTCCCTCCGTCAATCAGCAACACCGACGACCACAAATCGCCTCTGGGGAGAAGCTGGCGGCACATTGACAGACGAGCAACGAGAGCGTGCCAGGAAGGATCCGGGCGTGCGGGAAGTCATTCAATACAGCGGTGACGGAGAATGGGCTTGAGATGTTGGGTACCTGGGCATCCGATGATGAGGATGAGGTTTGCTGAGAATTCAGATGTGAGGCGGAGACTGGATTTTATTCTTCCACGAAGATGGGAAGAGTATCAATGTCGTCCTTCAAAATGGAAACGGAGGTCGGTGACGATACCGGACGACAGAATCTACATCGTAGGATAGGGACCAACGTCCGGCTTTTCTGACTGCCGCCGGCTCGGCGATACAACATCTCTAGCAGTCAATGCGATCGCAAAGATATAGGCGGCGACTACGAGAGCTTGTATTGCCTCGTTGCGAGATGAAGTGCCTGCCAGCGCAGGGGCACAACCGACACTCTTTCTCCCGGAATGCTAGGTCGGCGATACGACATCTCTAGCAGCCAATGCGATCGCAAAGCTATTGGCGGAGACTACGTGAGCTTGCGATGCCTGATTGCGAGATGGATTGCATGCCAGCGCATGGACAGAGAACCAACATTCTTCCTCCCGGACTGCTAGGTCGGTGATACAACATCCCCAGCTGCTCATCCAAGCGCGGGGCTACTGGTGGCAACTACAGAGGCCTGTAATGCCTCTTTGCGAGATGAAGTGCATGCCAGCGCATGGACATAGAACTAACATTATTCCTCCCGGACTGCTAGCTCTGTGATACAACATCCCTAGCTGCTCATCCAAGCGCGAGGCTACTGGTGGCGACTACAGGAGCTTAAAACCATACTGGATCTTCTGGGAATCGATCTATACGGGTGCAGAGTAAGAATCGGAAGATAATGGGACTGTAAGTACACACAAGTACGTCTATTCGCGAGCGCTTCAGAGGACAAGATTGCGTGCGGTTTGATTGGAGATTGAATGAAATTGTTTGATATTGATGCATATTGATGGAGCGTCCCTCAATGTTGATCAGAAGGGCAGGTGTGCCGGATTTCCCGCGGAGCCGACATGGCTCGTGCACAACTTCACGCAACACTTCGACTTTCCACCTCCTCCTCTTCTCTCCTTCTCACACGAGCCAGCCACTCACAAGACCACCGTGCCACTGTAGATAACATCACCGTATGACAGCAGACTAATCGCAACTGTTAGATATCCATTCGCAACAATCAGCAAGACTCCACAATGGCAGACTCATATCGCCCAGTACCAGCGTGTCGTTCCAGCAACAGCTATTCGAGCAGCCGTCGTTCCAGCAACAGTTATCCGACCAGCCGTCGCGGCTACCAAGACCCGGGTATCATTCCAAAGATCCAAAGGCCCCACACTCCGATCCATAGAGAAGGCATTCAGCTAACTTTCTTTATGTGAAGACCGTCCCTCCAGAGGCGACGATGGAGCCTGGCTGAGCAGTAACCCGCAGCGCAAGAAGCCAAGGCTTGAGTTCAAGCCGGAATATGAGTTACCAAGACCCGAGCGCGACACCACCAGACTCGATAGAGGAGGACTCCGCGCCGAAGAGGTAGGTCACAGCTCCGAAGACTATACACCATACGCAGAGTACCAGAAGCAGGTCGAGCAGCACGGAGGCCGCCCGCTAAAGCGACCATACTACGGCTCCGACCGCCCCGAGGACCATGACTTCTACGCCGAGGATCTGACACGCAACCCTCCACCGTACGATGGCAAGAACGACGTCGGCGACGCTAGCGAGCCATCCCTTTTCCTTCTGGTCCGCGGCCTTCCGGAGTCGGTAAACGAGGAGGTCTTCGCGGAGGGCCTCGTCATTCTCTACAAAACCGCAACCGATGTTAACGGAGTCGGTGCGCCAGACGGCAGCCTGAGACGCGTATTCATCATCCGCGACCGTGTCACCAAGAAGAGCATGGGCTTTGGCTTTGCCGAGTACCACCGCTCCGTCAATGCCGGCGCCGCACGCACCAAAGCCTTAGCATTGGGATCGAATTGCACCATCGCATCCAAGAAGGTCGAAGTCAGCTTCCCGCACCTCGGAGTCTTTGTTCCAGCCGACTTCAACAGGCAGGAGAGGGACGAGAGATTCATCTTCACGATGGTGACAGGCAATCCGCTCAAGTATCATGATGTTCGGTATTACGCAAAGACGGCTATGGTGAACGAGGTTCCTCCCGGCGGCTATCCACAGAAGGATGGTGGCAAGAGAGGCGAAAAGCGCAAAGCGCCTGGCACGGCTGCAAACGCCATTGCCGCTCCTACTGACGTCAACACGTTCCAGTCGTTCTCCCTCAAAGCCAAAGCCGCGAACAAGCCCACCAACAGCGCACCAGGTTACGGCAAAGGCCGCGGTATACTTGGAGAAGACTAAGGAGGGTCGTGAGGCTAGGTTTGGGAAGCTGGGATAGGTTCTCGGCGTTCATGACGCTACAGTGGATGTGGGTGGGATGGGTGGTGGGAGCGCAGACGCTAATTCTGATGCGCGGTCTCGTCTGAAATTGTATGAGTATGGACAGTTGTAACAAAGTGTTTCTCACAGCTGTATGGTCAACATCCCTGCACGAATGTGTGAGCAATGTGCTCCGGTATAGGTCGGCAGTGGCCTCACACGACTCGCTGCTTCAAAAGATATAACGGGAATCTATCAAAGGTTCACGAAGCTCGCGAATATGAACTCGATTGGCGACGAGTGCTGGAGATCAACATCCCTGCACGAATGTGTGAGCAACGTGCTCCGATATAGGTCGGCAGTGGCCTTACACAGCTCGCTACTTCACAAGATACAACGGGGATCCATTAGAGGCTCACAGAGCTCATGAACATGGGTCCAAACAGCGACGAGTGCTGGAGATTGTCATCTCCGTACCACGAGGAGTGCAGCGAGCATAGGTATAGGCCTGCAGTGGCCTCACATAGCTCGCTGCTTCGGAAGATATGACGGAGATGCATCAGAGGCTCAAAAAGCTCGTGGACATGAACCCGAATGGCGACAAGTGTTGGAGGTTGACATCTCCGCACGGCGACGCGTGCAGCCAGCTTGGTATAGGCTGGCAGTGGCCTTACATAGCTCACTGTTTCAGAAGATATGACGGGGATGCGACAAGTGTAGGGGGTCGGCATCTCCGTACGGCGACGAGTGCAGCGAGCTTAGGTATAGGGCGGCAGTAGCCTCACATAGCTCGCTGCTTCAGAAGTTCAGAAGATATGACGGGGATGCATTAGAGGCTTATAAAGCTTATGGACATGAACTCAAATGACGAGTCGGCGACGAGTGCTGGAGATTCGACATCTCCGTACGAAGACAAGTGCAGCGAGCTTGGGTATAGGGCGGTGGTAGCCTGACACAACTTGCTGATTGAAGAAATAATGACAGAGACCCGGAACTCTCGCACGGGCTTAAGCTCGCCAAATTGCATAAGCACCAAACGCTGCACATCCAAATCCATCGACAACTTCCTCATCTACGTCCAGAAAACAAACTTCTCCGCCCACGCCCTACTCTTCGCCTGCTCTTCCTGCTCACGCTTCTCCGCCTCCGCAATCAAGGCTGCCGATGCCTTGTAGTTCGGACATAGCCGTACTAGCGCCACCTCGATCACCCTGACGCAGAGATGGCCTTGTTGCACGTACTCTATGAGCTCGTGGAGCTCGATGCAAAAGCGTGTAGACAGGTCAACCAGCTCGTCTGGGTTGTCAGGCTCGTCTTCGTCGTCGTTTTCGTGTGTCCGAACTGCAGTCCTCACATCGTTCTGAGAGGTGTACCTGATGTTATCGATCTGGAAGGCGACTTGTGGATCCTTGTCGATCTGGTTCTGGTGAAAGACCTCGAAGATGTTGTCGTCACCGGCTGTAAGGCGGAGGAGAGGGATACAGCGCAGGTGCGTGTCCCCTGTGCTTCGCCACCATTCCACGCAAGCCCTGCGGAAGCGTCCTAGGCTCTGTTCGTCAAATCCGTCGTCCCAATTTCTGATAGTGTAATTGGTGCCCTCCCAGAAGTCGACATGGAACTCATTGTTTGCGTAGAAGACGTCCTGGCACTCCTGCCGGATTTGCCTATTGGCGAGAGTGAGGGCGGGCTGGCGGAGGCAAGAGAGCGTACATTCATGCTCCTTGGAGTCTGCGGTTTGGGTGCCCGGGATGGCGGGAGAAGGACTGATGATGCCGTGACCCTCCTGGTGGAAGAGCGCATAGTCGTAAACGCAGTTCCGGAGCTCAGGCGGGAGATCGAGGAAGCGGAAGGGTCCCTTCATCGTCCGTTGATTGTGATGCCTTGCTGGGAAGTTGAGCAGGATCAAGCGTAGCAGCTTATTCATGAATGACAGCAAGCTCTTGAGGTAGATGCTCAGCCGTGATGTCCTGTTTTGTGGGGCTTGCGGCAACGATGGAAACTGCGAGGAGTCGGAAATGTTGGACGGTGGCTCTGTCGCTGATACCATGGAGTCGTCAATCCTTGTGCGTTTGATGTCGAGTAGCAATGATGGTGAGAAGAGATGTGATGTCGAGTAGCAATGATGGTGAGAAGAGATGCGTTCGCTCCAAAGCAGTATGAAAGGAATCTGGGAAGAGTCTGGGATTGAACGCGCGGGCTCCTACTTATACTTAGGCCATCAGGGGAGATCGCTACCGCTGCGCCCCGCCTGCCATTCACACGCCTACCATTCGCATGCAGTTTCTTTGTGGGCTTCTGTAGCTCCTGCCGCTTCTCAAGCGTTCCAGGTGCGACTACCAAGTTACCTGATCGCCTGATCGTCTCCGCCGAACACACCTCCTTGGCTACTGTCGGTAACCCCAGCCTTGTGCCCTTCCTGCGAGGGTCGGTCACCGACAATGGATCTTGGCACTTAGGCTCTCAAGCACATGAGACTGTCGCGAATGTTCGAGAGAGCCATGCAGTAGACGGATCCCGCTCATGCCCTCTGGAGTTGAGTGCATGCTATCTCTTGTGAATGGAAGTGCCTTGCCATCCGCTTCGCTCGTGGCTTTCACCAGAACGCAAACATCTCCGCCGACCGAGCCCGCGCTGCACTAACGAAAGTTTCCAGCTCTTTGGTCTTGAGTATGCTCCCCGTTCCCAACTGCCAGCCGCTGCCGAGCATTGTGAGCATGTCTTCGATGATCTTCACGCACAGCCGGCCCCGTTGCGCATATCGCGCGATGTCGTACATACGATCGGCGGCTTCTGGATCCGACGAGAGGCTTGGGCTGGCTTGGTCGATAGCTCTCACGCTCCAGTGCTTGTCCCCTAGGACGAAACTGGTGTTCTTCTTTTCGACTGTGATAGCAGGATCACCGCTTGCCTGGTGGATAAGCTCGAAGGCTCTGCACCCGTCAGCTCTGATCCGGAAACTTGGGAACATACGCAGCCGGGTGTCGCCTATGCTGCGCCACCACCTGACGATCGGTGCACTCAAGTTGTGTCTCCCAATGTCGACAAAGGCTTTGAGAGCGGATAGGTCCAGGAGGATGTCGTTGCTTGCGTAGAAGATATCCAAGCACTCGAACCGCAACTGCCGACTGACCAATGTGAGAGCAGGCTGACGGAGGCAGCGCGGCGTGCAGATATGGTCATGCATCACTGTCATTGTCCCTTGAGCCTTGTCGACCTCGAACCAGTACTCCTTACCATTCTCATTTGGCACATTCCACCCTTCGCCGCAGTCGCGGATGCTGATAGGAGGCGGCGGCTGTGCACCGGTGACCTCCATCGTAGACTCGAAGCGCAAGGCGAGCCTGGAGAGGCGGTCATACTGCTCGACTGTGCCGTCGTTGCGAAGCAGGCACACTGTTTTCGGCGCGCCCTGAACGGAGACGGAAGTGACGGTACCGGTGATAGGCTCAGAAGGTGCGATTACACCTGCGTTGTGGGTAAGAGCGAGCTCATAGATATGGTTGTGGAGCTCAGCCGGTAGATCCTTGAAACGGAATGGTTGCTCGCTTACGTCCGTGGTGCAGCAAAGGTTGTCCATGGTTCTGTCCGTTTCTCTTCAAAGCAACAAATGGCTAGAGTAAGCTCAGTAGTCCGCCCAGCAGCGATGTCGCAGTATGATGTGAGAGAAGATCGAGAAGATGAATGAGCGATCGCACATGGGCCGCTACTTATGCTTGACCGTATGAGCTAGTACCACGCTAAGCCTATACCGTGCATCAAGATTTGCATGTGACCAGCGCCTCATGACGCATCCTTATGCATTTGTGGCCGTCGCATGCATCCGGAACGCAACTTTGAGAAACATCCGCCCAATGACTTCTGTACGGAGCGGCGCTGTTGTTCTGCAACACATACATCCTCTGCATGACGGCGGCCTTCCGAAGATTACCGGAATGGGAGTCAAGTCACCCTTCCAGCATTCTCGCCATATCTCTATCGACGAAGACTACATCCACTGCGCACGGCGCTTCCACGCGGACAGTATCGGTTTCAGAGCATTTAGTTCAACACAGTCCTCCTCTCGTCTTCTCCAGCTTCGACAGTGGAGCTAGAAAGAAATCACAAGTGATGCAGCAGGCACAAAGATCTTGGGCAACTGAAACAAGGGCAAGAGAGACGGTTACTACCAACCTGTTCTTATTCCTGACCTACTACCGACGCATCCATCCAAGCACCCCGATAGCCTGTATCTTTCCTTCTCAATATTCCACTAAGACACCATGACGAACTGCCCAACTCCCGGCACACCATC
>JAKLLW010001229.1:0-17215 GCA_022814695.1 Neocatenulostroma microsporum
TGCAACCCTACACATGCAGCATTCCCTTTCAGCCCGGCGCGCAACTTTGACACCACACAAGGTGTTCCGTCTGCATTTATTGGCACGCACCACTACTACTACCTAAGCCGCTTTGCATGGGCCTTCTACATCATCGCCTTGTTCTTCGCGGTCGTGGCTTTCTTCCTGGGTCTTCTGGCGCTATGCACGCGTCTCGGCGCATATCTGTCCGGTCTTAATGCCATGCTTGCGCTCTTCTTCCAGACGCTTGCTGCGGCGCTCATGACGTACGTCAATATATCCCTTCCCATTCATATCCCAATGTGTCTCCCCAACTAAACATTCTAACCTTGTCGCAGTGCATGGACTGTCCAAGGCCGCGACCATTTCCGCCAGAACAACACGAGCGCTAGCCTCGGTGTCAAGGCCTACGCTTTCTCCTGGGCGCCCTGGGCCTGCTACTTTATCGCCACGATCCTCTTCTGCGCTGGCGGCGGCGTCGACAAGAAGGAGAAGAAGCAGACGTCGTCGTACTTTGGTCGCAAGAGGAGTACGCGCAGCAGGGGCAGCTTCATCGACAGCGAGAGCCAGAGGCGAGTGAAGGACGAGTACGACTAAGGGCCAGCTCACCTCAACGCGCGAGCAGATCGCGATGACATTGGTGTCATTGGTCTAGATTGAGACAGAGGTGGATCTCGCATAATGTTATCATGCCTTATGTTTGTTCTGCTCTTCACGATTACCCAGGACGCGATGGATGGCGCATGCAGTGAGCAATATACGCCACGCGAGTATCGCAGGCGATCAACAGGGCTTAATGTCTTTTGTATGTAATACCAAGATGCAGTACATGTACGAGTCAACAATCCAAAGTCTTCCAGATGGTCGTATGTCCTGGTTTCTCTTGGTGCAACTTCCCGAGGATGGCTAATTCGGAGCACGCCAGATGCGGTCTTGTTCCAGACTTGTGAATCTCTCTCATCGACGTCACATCCGAATGGTGTAACTTGCCCGTTATCGTGGAACGGGAGGGTACCTTATATCCTCCCGGTGCTCACCCTTTCGGGATGATGAACATGCATCGCCTTCTCTCTCGACTTCAAACTTCTTCTTTTCACACCGACGTGCTACACGGTATTGGTTATCAACCTGATCATCAAGGTATCATCACACCGTCGCGTCGCCAATATTGCGGGAGGTATTCTCCCATGCTGCAGAGGCCAGCTGCCAACCACGATTCTGCCCGTCGCAAGCCTTGAAGGCCTCTACCGCAGCTCGCCTATTACTGCAACGTTGCAGACCTCTGGAGTATGCTTGATGCGACGTGCGTACATTGCCTTTGCGTCCGGCCTTTCGTACATCAACTTTGCATCGGGAATCTCGTGCTCGCTGCGCGTCGCCTCACGGACAGCCTTGTCAGCTCCAAGGAGGCCGCCCAGGTAACAATGTGTAGCAGCTGCAGGTGGCTCAGCAGTGGGGTAAGGTAAGGTACTTGCAGACTCTCACGATAAGGAAGGTGACCATAGAAGGAACCGCATGATCACAGCCGGGCCTGTACGCGCCACTCTTTGATTTTGCACTGACTCAGCAGAGACAAATTATAACCCAAGCAAGCTGGTGAGGGAGACGGCAGGGCACGATGGCGAGGGAGACCGCAGGGCACGATGGCGTGCAGGCAGAGGTCCCGCTGATACCTGAAGTACCTGCAAGGCTAGCAGTGCCACACCAGCGTTCGCCAATCGCTGGGTTGCCGTTGGGGCTGAGCTAAACACTGCCAAAACATGGGAACTACATAATAAGCGCATGTTCGGCGTACCGTGTAGTGGACGAGAAAGACTTGTGTCACGTTTGGCGTAGCAGGTTGCAGGTATGGCTGGGATTGGCGAGGCGAGCGCGCTCGTGACTTTCCTCCAAGTGGGTTTCAGCCTTGCCACGTCGCTTACCACTTACATCGGGGACGTCCAAGAGGCGCCAGATGAGATTTCAGCACTCGCCACGGAGATTGACGCCACGCTCCGACAAGTCGAGGAGCTTGACAATTTGTTGGAATTGAACGTCACAACCAAAGCATGGAACGAGAACGGCGTGATCCTGGCTCGAAAATGCCGAACCGATTCCGAAAAGGTCATCAACAAGTCGGTGAAGCTGTTGCGCAAGAGCGGCTCTGGAGCGCTTACTCAAGGCACCATTGGGCGCCAAGACATTGACATCAGCCGATTCAATCGTATACAATGGCCGCGTTTCAAGCCACGTCTGGAAGTTGCAAAGAGCGAGTTGGAGCGCAGCAGGATCAGCATTCTCCTGGCCCGCGATCTGTATAATTTCGGATCCGCTCGGTCGGTCGCATGAAGTAATACAGGCAGACGCTTGAGCTGACTTACTCAATCAGGTCGAATGAAGCGGATAAAGCCAAGGCGAAGGAACGCATCCAGGGACTGACACGGAGCAAGAGAGCTGCCGAGAGGAAGGTCAGACGTGCTAGACATCACAGTGAGGCACCAAGGGACCAGCGCAATCCTGGCCTAAGCTTCGCAAAGCCGGAGCCACGCCATCGAGAGAGAAGACGATATGCTGAGATCGAGCCTCCTCGCAGGTCTAGAGCGTATGCGGCGGATGTATATGCCTCCTTGGAGTCCGCATCGGAAGTCGAGCCGGACACGGACCATGAAAGGAACTTTGGGCCAGTACCAATGACTGAGTCGGAGCTACAGGCGATACGAGAACGGACCCGGCAGGAAATCCGACTGGAGTTTGAGAGGGAAGAAGAGATCCGCCGTGGAGCAGCTGAGAAAGAGGAAGAGACTCGCAGAGAAGAAACTCGCAAAGCAGAGCGCGAGCAAGAAGAGGCAGCCCGTAGAGCTGCGGAGCTCGAGGCATTACGTGTGCAGTACCGTGAAGAAGTGCGTCAGGAACTCGCGAAGGCGGAACAAAGTCGTAGAGCAGAGGCTCACGCTGCCGAGCAGCACAAGAAAAAAATAGAGGCGGAAGCTGTTGAGCGATACAAAGCAGAGCTGATGGAAAAAGCCGCCCAGGCAAAGGAACGTGCTAAGGCGACCGAAACAATTCTCAAATCCTTTGACGATCAGCTAGGAAGCGACGACATCAAGGCCTTCGCGAAGCAACAACAAGATCGCGCCCTAGCGGACGAGGTCTCACAGGCATTCGGGCAATCAGTCATGGCCGAGGTTGTTACCCAGCCGCATGAAACCCTGTCTAGACAGCGGGAGGGAAGGTGAATTTCTTCTCGTGGTCAATGATAAACAGACACCCACTAACACACTTTGTCAGTCCTTCAGTCGGTTCGGCCCATCACAAGCGGCCATGGTACCGTCGTTCAAGTCGGAAGCACACGATACCATCAGGTCTCCATGTTGACCAAGACAGTTTGGCCACTGACCGGGTTGTGAGCCTGGCCAGCTTCTTCGACAATGATGAAGAGGAGTGGGACGTTGTGCAAGTGCACTTACCTTTGGCTTGGCTTGTAGCCAAAGTCGGAGATGAGAAGAAGAAGTCGAAGCAGATCGAAGCTGGAGGTGGAGCGCTTGATACAGTTGCCCTCATCAATTCGGATGTCCGTAGAGCGGTACAGAAGCACCTAGAGAAGCTCGGGGGCTCGCAGACTACCTGGACCCTGCTGCACGCTTCTCATAAGATTCCAAAGAGGCGTAAGCGAAATCGGGTCAAACGCTTTGCGGTCGACCTGGTGTTTAACGGCATTGGAAACATTATGACCGACGGCGAAGCCCATGCGCTGTACGAACCGCCACCTCGCTTCCTGCTGGTCTACCGGGCCTCGAGGAGCATCCAAGGCACCAAGCGCAAAGAGCCAGAAGCAAAGGCCGACGACATCAACGAAAGCCCTCCAGATCCCGATAAATCGGATCCAGCTGGTCCTACGAGTGAGAGTGACCAAGTACCAGCGCCTGTCGTACAGGACCCGGCAACCCAACCTCCTCATATCTCCGACGCATCAGCTATGCCTCCTGGTACACATCCTTACACCAGCTTCCAGCAAAATCCTGCGCCATACTATGCCACCGGAGGGCCATACCCGGCGCATCATAATCCTTTCAATGCTACTTATGAATTCACTGGAGGGCTTGGGGGTGGTCATGCAGGAAACCCGGAGCAATTCTGGGCAGCAAGCAATGCACCGTTGCCGGTAAACCAGTCGCAATTTCAGCCCCCGCCTAGCGGAGCCAACTACTACAATGGCAGCCATGAGCAACATCAAAGACGTGGGGAGCCTTTACTGCCAATCCAGTCTGACCCTGTACAGAGCGCCTTTGAAGCCGGAGTTCGAGATCGAGCCATAGATGAAGGTGACAGCAGATTACGGACCACACGCGAGCGTGGCAGTCGCACGTCAGATCGGCGGTATCGCTCGCCGAATGGAGGCCATGAGTCGAGTGTTCACCAGCGATACGGAACAGATCGGCATGTTGATCGCCGCAACGGATCCTACTTGCCTGGAGATAGCCGCCGCCGCCAGAAATATGACGATTGGCAGTTAAGTGCCTCGAGGAACATGGAGCGCGACAAACGGCCAAGACCTGCGGTCACTGCGCCAAGAGGCTCTTTACACCATCGATACCTGCCGGAGGACATCCTGACTGATCCGACGTTTGCTTCCCCTCACCAGCAGAGACAGAGAGGGACGCATGGTCGACCAGATGTTGTCTTTAGAAGCAACGGCAAGTACTACTCGGAAGGCGTCCGCTCGGGTCTCCCTCCGGAGTCATCTCACAGCGAGCACAATTCTGAGGATGATCTTGAGCTCTTGACCGTTCGTGATGATGAAGAGCTGTCAAACCTCATGATTACGAGGTATACTGGTGCAGCGTTAGCGTCGCCGACTAAACATGAGCCGGGGCTGCCGAATGGGGGCCCGAACGGGGTCACGAATGGGGGCGCAATGAGCGTCCCGGATATACTCGAGGAGACTGAAGATGCGCTTGAAGTCATGGACAACGATGCGGATGGAGTAGTAGGGGCGGGTGCCACCAACGGCGCTATGGGCTCCGAAGAACCAGAAGGTGATGGGAGACCGTCGGTTGAGGAGGCCGAGGAGGTGGACTGAAAGCCAGATGTTTCGTCCTGCTACCTCAGTCACCAGCGACTGACTAGCAAAATGCCCCATGGGACTAACAATTCTGTGCAAGTCCCAATGTCATCAATCTTCTCGCCCGCAAGATTGGTATAGACTGCTCTACCACTGGTTGACCCGACAGTGCCACCTCTTAGCTTCGTAATCGACATTGTTGCGCTCACCCACCCTGGCAGAGTAAAGGTCCCCAACTGTCGTGTAACAGATGGAGAATTGGGCGGGACGTCGGTACTGCTACAAGTGCAACTATGACAACGAGCACCGCGAGCATACCACTACGGAGGCTGCTCTTGGGGCGGCTGCAGCCGCGATCAGCCACGACCTGCGGACTTGCCTGAGGCAATCGGCTGCCACAATCTACGCTGCGGGTGCTGTGTGAGAAGCCTGCGCTTACGCCACTTCGGCATCTTCCAGGTCACGCTGATGCAAGATCATGACTGTGGGGAGTTGTTGCTCGATGAAGGTTCTCGTGTGAGCCTACCTTGCGACTACACATGGGCCGTGACATGGCCTTGCAATCGCCAGGGGTGGTGCTCACGAGGCTCAAGCCGCTGCTTTCCGAGTTCAGTGGCCGGAGGGTGGACTCAGGACTGTCGCCAGGAGCTATCAAGAAGATTGTGCGGTTCTGCGAGCGTAATCATTGCTGGTATGCCGTCTCTGGAGACGAGCTGGAACGCCGTAGGAGACACGAAGAACTGAACGAGGGCTAGCGATTGTCGTGGTAACACGCTTCATGATAAGTTTTCAAGGGAGGGGAAAGTGTATAGAAATAGACGGTGTGGTGCGGAGTTAGTCTTGGTGTATAATGTTGTGCTGAAATTGAACATTTTGGCGGTCGTATGAGTCTGCAATGAGGCAACATCTGATAGGAATTGCTTAATATTCGTCGTCATACACTACATTACAATTTGAACGCCTTGCACGGTCCACGCCATGCTATAGTCCAGATGATCTGTCATACAGCCCATGTCCAACAGCTACGCTGGCGCCTCATCGCAACCTCCGTGGTGTTCGCTGTGTCTACGGGTGAGCGGCTCTCACTGCACCCCACTGCTCCCTGACTTCGGCCACAAGGACAAGGACGGTGAAGAGGAGGGCCACAGCTAAGACGCCGAGCACACTCTCCATCAAGGCCACAGCCGCAGCACGGAGCCCCTTCTTGACGTCCCAGGGCCTGTTCCTGGTCGAGGCGGAGACGCAGGTACTGTGTTCCTCGCAGACACTATCTCGCTGGGTGTCATTGCCTGCGGTAGCAGACATTGCAGCGGCGGAGGACGTTGTTGGCATCGTAGATGCAGCCAGCAGGCCAAGGGTACTGTCTCTCAGCGCGACGATCGCAGTGCGGAGCTCCTTCGCCACGTTGAACGGTCTGCTCGCAGCAGACGAGGCGCCGTTGTTGCTGGGCTATGTCTGGTCAGCTGCTTCTGCTCCAAAACGTTGGCTGCGAATGCGGCACAAAGCCATACTGGCGGCCACGGAGACCACACCGAGAGTCCCCGGCTAGTGAAATAAGTTTGGTGGGACGAGGCACTTACGTATAGAGAACCACCATTCGCACAGTCCGGCGTGTAGCAATCCGGTGTATCCGTACTGAGAGCGTTCTGACGCTCCTCCAGTATTGTTGGAGCCGGCAGCAATGTCGTCGAAGCCTTGTTATTCGACGCCGAGCCATTGTAGGGGGCCGAAGGGACGAAGGCGGCGTTGACGATTGTTGTTATGCTGCTCAAGGCGAGCAGCGCGAGCAAAGCCATAGCAAAGGCGCTGATGCGGTTGATGCCGCAACTGGAACTGCAGTTCATACGTAAAGCTGCGTAATGTTAGCGCCGAGACTTGGAAGCACCAGTCGACGGGCTTACTGGATAGACCCTTCATCGTAGAGGACATAGGAGCTTTGAGTGATAACGCACAAGTGGTCTTCGGTGGTAGATAAATGACAGTGGTTATGAGCTTCAGTGATCGGTGCTTACGATAACGACTGTGAGATGCAGGCAAGTGTTGGGAGCAGGAAGGAAGAGTAGAACCTTTTATGGCTCGAGCAATATAGGAAGCGGGTATACCATCAGTGAACGGAGTAGGGATCGCAGGCATTAAGACATCGGATCATCGCTCGTGCGCCGCCCAGCCATGACCGGCCCATCCACAGTGAAGAGAGAAGCATGGTGCTCGAGCATGTAATGGAAGAATTACATTGCAGGCCGTAAGCGTGGCAGGCCCAGCGCTACATATAGTGACTATCATACACCGAAAGTGAGTCAGCACGCTCTCCAGCAATCGTGTGATTGCCTGCGGCAAACCCAGTGAACTGTTGAGAGTGGTATACGACACTAACAGCTCAAGCAAGCCAGCAAGCACCTATCCTTCCCCCGCTCACGACGTTGTACTCGACGAAGCCGCAGTCACCGTGGTGGTTCCCACATACATAGTCCTCGTGATGTGTATCGTACTCGTACTTGTCGGCTCCGAGCTACATGTAGCACATACGTCAGTACTGTCAGTCCCTACACAAACATCACTGCTCCACTTACGACGAAGAGGCCGCAGCAGTCGAGCTAGCCTCCTGAACAGTAAGCGTCTCATAAACAGTCGGCGCCGTACTAACGCTCGCAGAAGCCTTATGCGTGGTCGTGTACTCAGTCTCGTACTCCGCCTCCATCGTCGTCATCATACTGAAAGTCGTGAGAGTCTCAGTCACATTCGCTACTATTGTCTCCCAGACAATCACATTATTCGGCCCATGTAGCGTGGTAGAGATGTTGAGAAAAGTGGTCGTGGTAGCTGTCTTGGTGACGAGAGACGTATGCCAGACTTCGTACTCGGTCACGCATTCTTCGGTGCCGTTGGCGAGGGTCCAACAGACCTTTTTGAAGACGTCTGAGGGGGCGGTACCGGCGGTGAGTTCGGCCCAAGGGGCGAGGTAGTAGGTTGTCAGAGTCTGGATGCTCGGGGCTGGGGTGATTGTGGCAGAGACGTTTCCTGAGGCGCCTGTGGGCTGCAAGTATGTTGCGTTACTGGAGAGGTTGTTTGCTGCTGGAGTTGGCTGGACGAGGCGGTAGCCGTATTGGCTCGAGAAAGTGATGTCCTCATTGCAGGCGGTGACTGGGTAGGTCGTGACGAGCCCACTGAGCGTGGTACGGCATACCTCTGTCTCCGTGGCGCTGTAGATGGTAGTGCAGGTGCCGTTGCCAGGCGGGATGGAGATAGAATAGTTGTGGTATGGTGCCGTGCTGGGCCTTAGGGAAGGCACTGGAGTAGTTGGGGAAAATGCTATGGGCGGAAGCTCGCAGAGAGTGAATTGTGGCACGTAGGACGAGACGATCCGGCTTTGCGAGGTTACTGCGATTGGCGAAGCTCCTGGCGACGGCGTGATCATGGTAATTACGCCTCCTGAAGTCGATGAGGCGGATGTTGCAGATGCGCTGATGTCTGCTGGCGGTCCCATAATCGGTGGTCCCACTTGTCGTCGCTTGACTTCCATGGCCGCATGTTGGTGTTTCTGATGCTTGGAGGGTACGCGATGAGCTTCCGCAATAGACGACATCGCCAGCGAGAAGTAGATGAAACGCAATAGGGACTCCATCGTGGCGGTATGCTGGCTCTCCAGGAGCACGAGTTGGTGCTGGCTGCAATAAAATCAGTAATGAGCGACTGCCGACGACGGGCGTGATCCTTCCGGCTTCTTGCGAGTGATGGTAGTCATGTTCAACCTCCGTGCAAAGGTGGCATTGTTCATTCCTGTCCAGCATCACCCAAAACAAATGCATGGCTGTCGTTGCGGGGCGTGGAATGCAGCAGGTCGCGCACAAGACTTTACAAAGCCCCTCGCAAATTCCCAAGCTTTGCAATTGCCCTGGCTTGACGGCTGCCAAGCATACCGCTGCAGCGCTTGGCCAAGCGCGCTGCAACGAAGCAATGCGTCTGACTCCTGCAGAATCTTTAAAAAAACATCCAAGATTCTCTTGCGTCGCTTCCATCTGCATTGCGACTCGAATGTTTCTGAGTATCTCAATCACCATCACTCCCACTCTCCATACTCTCATCTTCATCACTCCCACCACCACCATCTATCCCGTTCGTCGCTCCTCCCCGGCGCCTGGTCAGCCGGTCTTGCTCCCTCTTCATCAACGCCTTGCGCTCAGCGTCGATCTTCTCGATCTTGTCGAAACTGGCCGTCTGCAGCCGACGCATGGCTTCGAGCTGCGCCTTGAGCGCAGCATTCTGTTCCTCTAGACTCAGTTGCTTCGGTTTCTTGTCGCCTGGAGCGTCCAATGCCATGAAATCATCGTTAACCCCTTCTCCGTCGCCTTCGTCGGCAGCTGTGCCATTGGTATGCTGAGCCGCTCTATTAGACCAAGCAGCGAGTTCAGACAGTCCGTCGTCGAGTAAAATCTGCGGGAAGGACGGGGCTGTGAGGGCTTGTTCGAAAGCTGAAGGCGCTGCCACACCACCGTCTGTTTTCCTACTTGAGGAGGAAGGGAGGTCGGAAGGGAATTCGACGTTGATAGAGTAATTGCCAGGCACACTCCCATCCGCGCTGTCGAAAGCGCCGATCTTGGGCTTCATGACGGTATGTACCTTCAACTTCCTCTCCGCGGCTTTCGAGCCCCTCGCGTCCTCTCGGAAGCCGGTCACAGGAATGAAAGCGAGGTTGCTCACAGGACCAGGCAAAGGGTTCTGCAAGATATTCGCTTGGAGGCGACCGCTCGCGACGTCCCAGACCAGGATAGCGCCCGACTGGTGGCCTGAGAGAAGGGTACAGCTATCGAACGACAGGGCCAAACACATGGTGGCTCCTTTCGAAGTGTCAGGAGATCTCCATCGACTAGCTTCGGGCGGTTGAATCGGTGCCGCAATTGCTTTCGCATCTTGCACTGCGCTCCCACCTGCGGTGTAGAGGTCCAGTTGCTGCACGCTGCCGTCTTCGTAACCCACGTATACAGCTCGGTCGGCGGCGTCTAGATTGAGACACGTCGGTATCGCTGGGAGAAGGTAGGTGAGTAAAATGCTGTTGGTGTGGAAGTCCCAGATTAAGCACGTCTTGTCCCGAGAAGCCGAGACGGCGAAATTGCTGGAACCCTCGCTATGCCCCAGCGCCAAAGCCGTGATCTCCGCTCTATGCGATGTAAACGTCCTCAGCGGCGACAGAGCCTGCCCAGCATTCGCGAAAGATAGCAGGGACGGTAAAGACCAAACATGCACAGTCGAGTCCGCACTGGCACTCAACAAGAAATTCTCTCCCGCTTCAACTTCTAGTACAGTAATAGCCTGCAAATGCGCTTGCGGCGTCGTTACCAGCCTTCCCGTACAAATTTCCCATAGCAGCACCCTCCCCTCCACCGTCCCAAGGATCAGAATGGTGTCATCGCAGGCCAAGGTAATGCAAGTGATCCTCTCGTTGAAGGGGACAATAGCTTCCTGGTTTCCCTTCTCCCGGGAATAGACATGTACCACTGCTTTATCTGCTTGGGCGGCGAAGATATGGGATGAGCTGGAGGCCAGACAGTTCGGGGCTGTGGCGCTTTTCTTGAAAAGGCTGCGCTGTTGGGTTTGGGGTTGGAGTTCGTGGATGAAGATTCCAGCGTCCTTGGCTACATTGGTACCAGGCGTTTTCGTCGGGACGCCAATTGAGGCGATGAAGCTCTCTGTGAGCATTTCGTCCAGCCTCGTCGTGTCGTTGACGAAGATGTATAGTTTGGGAAGAAAATGTAGGAGCAAGCAGGTGCGGGTGAGAAGGCCGCACAGTCGGGCGCTGGGGCCGCTTTCGAGGGCTCCTAGGCTCAAGGCTTGAACTTCGAGATTTCACATGCGCGACTTCTCCAAACAACACTTTGACCTCGCACACAAGATGTCCGACTCAGATGATGAAGGTGGTGTGCCGCTTTTCGAGACCTCTCCTGGACCGCCGTCTCCAGCAAAGCGAAAGCGCAGCAGCACCGAAGACGAAGAACCCAAAACCGAGAGCAAGCGAGCAGCCAAGCGCAAGAAGCAGACCAAGAAACTCAAAGATGTTCAAGACGATGCGCTGGACTCTGAGCTGGGGATCAACAATGCGATAGCGCATATGGACAGTCGACTCCTCGCCGATCATATCGCTCAACGGACTAAGCGTTTCCGCCCAGACATGAGTCTTCTCGAAGCCGAAGAGGTGCACATCCCAGAGAGAGCGATACCAGACACGACCCGCTGGTCCAAGCCTCGAACCACAGACGGTATGGCGGACTTCGTGGAGATGTACGCCGCGCCTCGCAGGAAGAAGAAGAAGGGCCCGAGGCTTTCGGAGACAGGCGAAGAGAAGGGGTGTCCCCATACGATTGTGGTTGCGGCTAGTGGGCAGAGAGCTGCGGACTTGACGAGGGCGTTGAGGAGGTTTCAGACGAAGGAGTGTGCTGTCTCCAAGTTGTTCGCGAAGCATATAAAATTGAAGGAGCAAGTGGAGATGGTGCAGAAGACGAGGATGGGGATAGGTGTGGGGACGCCGCAGAGGATTGCTGATCTCATTGACGACGGTACGTTCTCCCGTCCTCGTGTTAACTGTGGCGTGTACGGGTGGGCATACGCTGACAGATGTTGTAGGTGCGCTGTCAACTACCAAGCTAGAGCGCATAGTAATCGACGCCTCGCACATCGATCAGAAGAAGCGGGGGATACTGGATATGAAGGAGATACAGATCCCGCTCGTGCAGCTGCTTTCGCGGACAGAGCTGAAGGAGCGGTATGGGGCGGAGGAAGGCAAAGTTGAGTTGGTATTTTACTAGCTTTTCGCATGTGACAAGCAAACCATCTCGCTGGCTGACAGTGCCTTCACCGAGCTTTCTTCCCACACTCCCTTCCACATTCGGGATATTAACCATTTCATGATTATTCTTGTCTCATCACCATCGCTATGGTGCAGTATGCATCCCTATGCTCGCGTGAACATACTGAAACACAGCGGCCAAGGTACACCTGTTCCTTCCATTTCCGTCAAGCCAAGCACGCCGATGCCGGCTAGACGCTTCTGGGCTCACCGCAATTTTGAAAACCTGCGCAGGTCCACGTCACTGGTCATCAGACGGAAAACTCGCTCATCTTCTTCTCACCGCATACTCAACTTTCTTCGACTTCAACATCCCATCACAATCGTCACTCGTTCACTATCCCAACACGCTCTTTATCCTCACATCACAGCCAAGACCGTTACCGCGATATCCATCTCCGACATCGACAACAACACCGATCGCGCCGACCGCGTCACAATGGGCAATACCGCGATGATGCGCGTCTTCGTCGCGCTGCAGCTCATGCTCAGTGCCATGATCTTTGTGGGCATCGTCACTCCAGTCACTGCGCTGTCTGGTATCATACCCACTCTCTTCACCTGCTGAGTTGAGTGACTGACGTTCGCTGCAGTCTGCCAAGCCGACTGCTGGAACACCAACATGCAGTCCTACAACTGCCAAGGCTCCACCGTCGAGTACGAAGCTACATGCATGTGCGACTCCGTCTTGGGGTGGTGCGCTTTTGACACTTGCCAAGCTTACTGCGACATCACCGACAATGGCGGGAGCCTGGACTCGTGGATGAAGTGCCCGGGTGTTACGTGCGATATTGAATCTCGTTCAACCCCGGCTTCAGAGGGGGAGAACGTGCACGATGAGATTGCCACGCCCAACGTCACTGCTTGTACCAACTCCTGCTGGGCTGTCGCTATCGGTAATACTGGCTGCAGCAACCCGGACGACGTTCAGAGCGAGACAGACTGTATGTGCGACAGTGATGCGAACTACGACGTAAGTCATCGCCCATCATGAGTCCTTGAATGACCTCTGAGAGCCACAAAGGCACTTGCTGACCTGGTGCTGGCAGAAATTCTTCAACTGCAACATCAACTGCCACCTTACTGATCAATACGACGGCCTCACCCCAGCTCAAGACTGCATCGACACCAAACGTGGCCGCCCAATCGTCGAGCGCGAGGCAGTGGCCCTCAACCCGTGGCACCCGAAGCATCACTCGCCCAGCACCAGCACTACTCCGTCGAGTGAGCAGTCCATCGAGAGCATCGATAGCATCGATAGCGCGCTTGCTTCCATGGGTCTGCTGTCTTCCGCGCTGAGCGCGGAAGGTATCAGCATGCGGGACGTCACTACCGCTACGGCGCCGAGTACCTTCAGCACGGTCACTATGCGCCCACATTTCGCGGCTGTGCCTCGCGACGCTGCTGCGCCATCGACATCGTCCACCAGTAGTGTTATATCGTCTTCCACCGGTAGCGTACCATTGAGTTCATCGACTGGAAGTGCGCCATCTAGTTCGTCGACCTCACTCGTCCTCACCGCTCGCGACGCCGACGCCGAAGCGCAGATCGCAGCCCTTCAGCCCTGGAAGAGTGAAGCGCCCAAGCCCAAGTCAATGAAGACAATTTACAGTCACACCTCGTTTCCAGCTACCATTGGCTTCTGCGGTGTGCCGGGCGAGGCCTGCAACGGCAAGTTCGAGGACCCGGCGCCCTACGGCGACAATAGCGATTCCTCCTGGACCTCGGTCTACATGCCCACGGAGACGCCGGTTGCGACTGATATTATCCAAGTACGTGCACCCCTACCCACCACCACACCTACAGCAGCGACTTTCGTACCAAGTCTGGTCCGCTTCTGCGAGCAGCCGGACCTGGTGGACTGCTATATTCCACTTCCACCGGACATTACTAACATCTACAAGCGCGAGCCACAGATGACTTTCACGCCGCCTATGCCGACTCCAGGCGAGCTTCAGACGTACGGATACCCGACTGCGACGCACGCTCACTCAACCACGACGCACTCTTACCCACCTTACGATAGCGAGTGTGGGCCGGAGTTGGAGGGTGACTGTGGTGGGGTGGAGCGTAGGGTTTGAGGTCGTATACTTTCTCCACGATGGTCGGGCCACGTCTAATGCTTTATGGAGGCGGATGGGTACTTGAGTACTGATAAGTTCTAATGGTGATCAGCGAGGGAATGCTTCGCTACTGTTTGAGAGGGACAATGGTGTAATGAGGGATTGAGAAGTGGCTGCTCAATTGAGCTGCTGAGCTGCTCATACTGTAGCGACACGTAATGACAATACTTCGATACTCATGTTGTCTGTTCCACTAAGTCTATGTGTTCTCAACCGCCTCACATCATTTGCCCTCAGGGTGCTTTCCGAAAGTGCACAGCGCAGGTGAGGATGGAGGAGCGGAGTGCTGCAGGTTACGTCCCGTCCCTATTGAGCGCTCGACTGCGAGGCACGAAGGTAATTGTGTAAGATTGCTGACGTGTTCACTATGGAAGTTGGAGAGTCTAGCGTTGAAAGCTAGGTTTGAAGCTTCTCGTAGTATTAGTACATCTCGTGTCAGAGCCAAAGCTACAGAATTACCCTCCACTCGTGGCCACCAAGTACGATACCCAAGGATCCGCCTCCCACCCCTGGTTCCAACAACACAGGCCCAGGATGTTGAGTAGAAGTCTGACTGCCCCGTGATGTACTTGTCAGCAGTCTCAGAATCGGTTGAATCCCACCACGAACCAAGGTAATTGAGGTTCAAGAAGAACTCAGCTAAGCCGCCTACAAATTGTGGGCGGAGAAGTCGACCAGTCCGTTCTGGAATACATGCCGCAGCGCATACCCAATCGAGCCTCGAATAGCCGTATCGTCGTTGGCAGCCGGCACAACGTGTCCAACCGCCGTAGGCGCAGCCACTTAAGAGATGTTTCCGCCGTTTTTGGGCAAGCGCAGGTCCTTGAGCACCAGCATGGGAACGCTATGTACCATCTCGTGGCCTAAGAGGATCTCGAAAGGACGACCGTGATCGTCATGCGTGATGCATAAACCGCCGAGATACCTGAGATTCTGGTCTCCGACGGAGGAGAGCCAATTTGCTGCTGCGGGCGCACCCCTGGAATACATGCGGTTAGCTGCTCATCAGGGTAGAAACATGGATAATAAGAGACGTGACGATATGTGTAACGCAACAAAAGGCCTCCAATCTGAGAGCATGCTATGCTAAGATGTCAATGGTGGAAAGTGAGTTATGACGAATGTGGTAGATGAGAAATTTCTCACTTCAAGTGCAATGATCCATCGTCTTCTTTATCTTCCCTCATGCTGCTTACTTCTACTCCTCCGTATCAGTCTCCGCCGGCTCGCTGTAGATCTCGTTCCCAAGTCTTTTGTGTGCGGCGTATCTCGCGCTCTCGGTGAGGTATCCGTTACCCGTCCAGCACCCTTGCACCCTATTGACGCCAGTGATGAAGTCGATTGCCGTGGCATACAAAGAGAACTGCCACTCATCATCATAATGCCTCTCGGCGTTCAGAAGGAATTGCGCGAGACCCGCAATAAGATTGCACCCGCACCACTCAGCAAGATTGATACCGTCCATGTCTTGAAAGATCTTGCGAAGCGCATAATTAATTGAAGCCCGAATAGGCCCATCATCCCACCCACTCTTGTCGATAGGAGCAAAGCCCATTGCAGCTAAATCGTCGTCGTGTCCGTAGTCCTCGCGCGTGAGCCACAAACTCTTCAGGGCAAGTACCGGCGTCTCGTTAATCATCTCGTGGCCTAGGTCGAGGGTGAAGTGCTCATGTGATATGCGTAGTGTGCCAAGGTGTCGTAGGTTTTGCTCGCCGATGTTGTGCAGCCAGTCCTTTGAGTCAGGGGCTCCGGCTATGATGTCTTTGGTGGTAAGATCGAAGCGGAAGACGTTGTTGAAGTAGTACATGCGACCAGCCTCGTTGCGAGTTTGGGTGCAAGCATGCAACAGGCCCGTGGCGTCGAGTTGGTACCGGGGGTCTGTTGGACGGATGTCGTCAGATTGTGTGACGGTGTGACCATAGATGAGGTTCCTGAGCTCTGCCGGCAGGGCCAGAAGGTTGTTGGTAGGCATAATGCTGGTGGTGTGGTTGACTTTGCTGTCTTGTTGAGCTTGGTGGACTTGGCCGAGTGTGGTATTCGATTGAGAGCTGGCCAGCAGCAACTGAATCGAGAAGGTTTCTTGGGCGGTAGTGAACGGCTTCACAAAGTCAGTGCAGGATAGAGGTTCATATACGCCAGAAGCCTTTGTAGAGCTGAAAGGCTACAAAGATAAAGCAAGTCACAATGCCATTGCCAATATAGCCGAGGCAGCATCGAGCGAGCGAGTCTCTCGACGAACAAAGCCATGTGCGGCCGCCGCCTTTCTGCCCGACAAAGCCATTGTGTGCCAATGAATCTGGACGGCGTTGTTCTGCGACGCAGCGGAGATTGGCGGCTGGCCGGAGGTGTTTGTACTCCTGGTAGAGGCATGTCAAGCCCGTCCTCGAAATCATGGAAAAGTTAATGTGTGCTGGCTGTCATGCTTCATAGGTGCTATACCGCTCGCAGTAGACGCCGCATCGCTTCGGCAGGGCTCGATCAGATGCGGGCCCCCATCTTCCTTGACCGGCTCATGCTCCAAGGTGTCTTTACGGCCGTATGCGGGCACAGGAAGTATTGTAGCATCTTCTCATGCCCTCCACGAAGGCGATTTATCTCAAGACGTCTGTCGGGGAACGTAATGGCTCGCAAAGTGGTGCTTCATGGTGACTAATGCGGCGACGCCCACGATCAGGGACCATCGCGATCTCAGAGAGGAGAGACTGGTGACTTTCTCTTCCGCTTACGGCTCCAGCAGAGCGATGTGTTGTTGGCGTATCTGGGGTCTATGTGATGGCCACATCGTGTCCGTTCGTCCTTGAGATGTGCCCGTCTTCATCGTCGTAGGAAAAGTCTTCAAGCCCGACAGTGGCTGTACAAAATGCTATTCTGGTGACTCGTACCTTCCTGTCGACATCTTAATCCCGGTTGCGAAAAACCTCACCGAGCTTTACGGTATCTGAAAGTGAGGGTGAGGACATTCATGATTCGCGTTTGCATTCATACCACGTCCCAAGACAGGCGGTGTCGTGAAGCTACGATCCTCACCGCATGACTGTATTGATGATAAGAGTCACCACAAGCACATATAGGTACCATTCTCCTGCCACGCCCTCTGTCTTTCCAAGGACACAAGTCAAGAAGAGAAGTGAGTCCCTGAACGGAACCTCCCGCCCCGCCACCAAACCCTGACTCACGCCGAACATCCCACTTCGACCGAGATCTTCAAAAGAT
>JAKLLW010001230.1:0-17209 GCA_022814695.1 Neocatenulostroma microsporum
ACCGTCGCTACTCCATTCCTGAACAACAAGCACGTCGTCTTCGGCAAGGTTGTTGATGGCATGGACATCGTCAAGAAGATCGAGAACGTCCGTACAAACAGCAACGACAAGCCGAACATGGACGTGGCGATCGCTCAGTGCGGCGAAATGTGAGAAGGTCAATCATCAAGCTGTTACCTCCGAGATGCATGCAGCTCGCGGGGTTGCGGCCTGAAGACTGGTCTACCTATCTAGCGTGGCGTTGGTGGAGAGCGACTGGGTCGAAGCGTCCTAAGCACGAATCAAAAGTTGCATGGGTATCAATAAAAGTACGTACACGAAAGATCACCTGAGCCCATTGACACCTCGCTCAAACATTATGATATAGACATTACGTTACTGCTCAGCCTTCGAAGAGATCGCTGCAGCCCCAAAACTGCTCCACGTCGAGGTCTCCAGGCGACTTCCACATGTCATTCGTGAAGCTGAAGATCGCAGACTTGGATCCAGCGCTTGACATGATCGACTCTATGGCCGTTTTTTGGTCGTCAAAGCTCGGAATCGCAAGCCCATTTGAGTTGCCTTGGCTCGGCCAACCAGTCTCCAGATTGTAGGCTTCCTTCTCGTTGTTGCAAGCGGCAGCCAGATCGCTCATTTGAGACGACACGAAAGAGCCAGCATCAGAGGCGCTCGTGCTCGAGCTGAAGAACGGGTGGATGTTGGCTGCAATCACATCTATGACTGGGCAGAGGATATCGGCGTTGCCTTCGGTCGAGGCTACCGTATCACAGGTTGTGACCGGACCACCATATCCGGCAGCTTGGAACTTGCTCTTGCAGTCCGAGATACCGCTCGCAAGTTCAGAGGCGGTAGTATATTGGTTGAAGAGCGCTTCGTTACCGAAGACGACCATTTCGACCATATCCCACTGACCTTGTCCCCAGGATGTGAGCGTGCTGACCTGCTCGTCTGTGTTGCTCCCAAGACCAGAGTCGTCGATGTAGATTCCGAGAATCATCTTCATACCATTGGCTTTGCACGCGGAGCCGATGTTTTGTGGTCCATCGCAGTCAGTAGCGTAGAGCCTCACTGAAGTGAAACCCTTTGCGGCGATTGAGGCGATGTCGCTCGACACGTCGTCCGCAGACTTGCAAGAGCCGTCGTCGGCATAGGGAGTATAGGTCATGGCCCATTGATTCCCGTTCGGTGCGATGCTGCCTGATGTACCAGAGGACGACGCGGAAGGTGCAGCGCTGGAGGATGATGCGGAAGTGGACTCTGCGGCCCAGGAGCTGGACGTTGCGTACAACGAAGGAGCGCCCCAGGACGAGGGTGCTGAGCCGGAAGAAGAAGCCGCCCAAGAAGATGAAGCTGCCCACGACGAAGACGCTACCCAAGAGGAAGAGCTCGCTGTCTCGGATGAGGAAGCAATTACGTATGAGCTGGGCGCCACATAGGAGATTGATGTCGTGGACGAACTCTCGGCGTACGGACTGGAGAAGCTTTCGGCGGAGCTAGGTGTAGCCGACGAACTCGGTGCAGTATAAGAGCTTGGCGCAGGGTAGCTACTGCTGCTGCTCATGCTGGTCGTCGATGGGACGAACTCGCTTGTGCTACTATTCGTCGGCGCAGCATGGGTCGTTGGTGCAACGTACTCGCTTGTACTGCTGTTGGTGGTAAATGCAATATACGTAGTCGGAGCAACGTACTCGCTCGCGCTACTATTGCTCATAGGCGCAGCGTTTGTGGTTGGCGCAACATACACGCTTGATGGCGTGGTCGATGTCGCTACGGTCGTGTTCGAAGCGGGTGTCGATGGCTGGTCCATCACCAGCTTTGCCTCACCGTACCATGTTGTCGTGTATGTCGTGCAGCCGCATGACGCATTGATTGCGGAAGGCGCTGGTATATATGCAGACAGCGCCTTCTTCTCGTGATGGAGGTTGTGGTGGTGCGCATGGTTGCTGGCTGCGCTGGCTGTTGCGAGAAGGCTTGAGGCCAGGACTGCTACTGCGAAAGACTGCATATTGCTGAAAAGGACCGCTGAACGAGTGAAGCGGTATCGCGAAGAACAAAAGGAGTGACTGTGGTCGTCTTGTCTGACAACACACGAGAGGGAACAACGTGAAGACGAAAGAGGGCTGACGGAGATGGCGCAACTATACCTTGTCATTTATGGTCTTCGCGGATAGTATTGCGACCGACGCCTACAACGGCCTGCCCAGGCTCGTCGCCTACTTTCGTCGACAGCTTGTCCAAATCGCGTTGGAGGAGGAGTGCCTGCCTTTGGCTATCGCGAACTACAGGGTGTAGCCGAGATTGCGGGTCTCGCGAAGAGCGCTTGGGGCAGTTTGTGAGCCTCGCGGCCCCTATTACAGTGTCCTACCACATCCGAAGGCAATGCCGCGCACTAGCAAGGGGTGTTGCGGTAGTGGCGTTTAAAAGGAGGTAGAGTTACCGAGCCAATTGAAAACTAGACGGAGGTCGCCGTACGCTTAGTACTACACCTTAGTTACTATAGAGTAAATACTAATTAATAAGAAAATAGAGCCTTTTTATACTAGTTTAAGCGAGTATAGTTATAGTAGCAGCTAGAGCCGTTTAGATAATAAAGGAAAGAGGTAAGTAAAGTTTACTATTATAGGACTAGGCTATATAGAGTAGTTTACTTATATAAGATATATAGTATATATACGCTACGAGCGTTTATAGCGCGTACTCCTTCTTTAGAGTTCGCGCGTTCCTTCGTTCTAGCTCTTTAGAGAGAGTATTCAATCTAAAGCTACTATTACGTTTTAAGCTTATATTATTACTCTCTCTCTACCTAATACTATATATAGAAGCGAGCACTAGTATTAACTATATAGCTTCTAGTAGTCCCGACGATAGTAAGGTAAGACTGTCTATTTGTATAACGAGCGCGAGAGAGTATATAGACGTATATAGTAACTAACGATAGTACTTATATCGATATCCTAAAGTACGAGTTATTATTCGCTAGAAACCTCTTCGATAGAGAGAGACCGATAGGAGCTAGAACTCCGAGCCTCTTTAGAAGACTAGCTACGATAGTAACCCTAAACGTACTAGGCTCGCCCTTTAATAGCGATAGTAAGCTAGATAATACGTTCTTCGATCGACAGCCTACTATAATAGCTAGTACGAACGCTACCGCTATAGGTAGTACCGCTCTATTCTCTTAGAATACCTTCTACGCCGACTCTTAGGACCCTTAGTACTAGGAGCGTTTACGTCGTCGTTAAGAGAAGTAGCCTATTATTAAAGGCTATAACGAGTATAAGGAGGAGTCTCTAGATATACCTTAAGGTATAGTAGGAAGGGTCGGAAGTAAGTTAAATATAACGTATACTATACCGACGGTACTAGAAGATACTAAGGACGAAGATAAGGAGCGTAATCCGGTACCGAAATACGAGGTTACTTAGTTTAAGATCGAGACCGCTAAGGACCTTATTAAGGTAGTTAATAAATACTTAGTAGAGTAGCTAAACGTACTAGACAACGCTAAGAATATAGCCTATAGCTAGAGCCGCTTTATTAAGACTCTAAAGGAGGAGAAAGCTATACTAGAGACGACTATAGAGTAGAGTAACGTAGATGTCGACTATTTACGTAATAGCTACAACGACTTTTATTACAAGTATAACGACGCCGTTACCGCTAATAAGTAGCTTAAGAAGGAGCTCTAGGAGACATAGGACGAAGTCTTAGTATTAGAGAATATAGTTAATAGGTATTAGGCTATCGACAATCTTCGTAATAAGGTCCCGAAGGAGCCTAGAACGCCCGGCTAGTAAGCTACTAAAGCGGCGGTAAACCGTATTATTTAGAGAAGCGCCGTTAAGAGTAGAGAAGTTGTTAACTAACGTACTACTACTAAGAAGGCGAAGGACGAAGCGAAGATCCGTAAGTATATACTAGGGTTCGTACGTAGTAAGAGTTACGTACTAGACCGAGTAGTAGATCTACTATTAATATAGAGTAACGGTAAAGAAGAGGACGAAGAAGACCTTATCGACCTCGGCTAATAATAATAGGCTAAGAAGGTTCTATTAAAGGAGCTAGGTCGATTATCGAGCGTTACCGGTATAAGGCTAGAGAGACCCTCTAGGCCGCTTTACGTACGTATTAGCTCCGAGCCGGAGCGTATTCGTCTACTAGTAAACTACGTACTCGGCGAGCGTCGCAATAGATACTAATACCCTAGCGATAGTAACGATAACAACGAGTTTAGATACCGCGAGTAGCGTCTACTACCTCCGTATAGTACGCTAGGATTTAGTACGTTACGCGTCCCTAAGGTTAATATACTACCGAAGTTCTACGGCGATCTAAAGAAGGACGACATTAAGTATCCGGAATAGAGTAATAAGATATAGAACTACTTTAATATTAACTACGATATCGACGAGGCCTAGTAAGTAAGGCTTACTAAGTATAACCTTAGCGATAGCGTATACTAGTACGCTAAGGACGCTATCGACCGTCTATCGCTACTAAGTTAGAAGGGGGTATAGAAGGTCTTGTTCGATTCGTACGGCGACTACTACGAGAAGAAGCGTCTAAAGAATAAGTTTAGGAAGCTAGAGTAGAGCGATAACAAGAGCTTCGACGACTTCTAGTCTAAGTTTAGCCGATTAGTACCGTACGCGAATCTCTACAAAGACGATAAGGAAGATAAGGAGGTTAAGGCTCTAAAGAATAAGCTTAACGACAAGTTTCGTACTCGTATTATCGGCCGTAAGAATTTCGGTAGCCTCTAGAACCTTGTTACTTACCTACGCGACGTCGAAATCGATCTATCTACTATAAGGTACCTTAATAAGGAGAAGAAGACCGCGACTACTAGATCTAGTAAGGCCGCTACTCTAGCCCTAATAGCCGCTACTAGTAGCGGTACCGCTACTAAGCTAAAGGGTAGCTAGCTCGATCGTATTAATAAGAGTATTAAAGCTAAATACGACTAGAAGAAGGCTAGTAAGAAGTATAAGCCGTTAACGTAAGCCGACTTAGATAAGAAGAAGATCTATTTCGGCTATAAGGAGCCTAGTTACTATAAGACGTAGAAGTCTTACCGCTTATACCCCTTTCGTACTACTAAGAATAAGATTAATTCTAGCTCTATAGAGGTAAAGAACGCTAAGGACAATAAGTCGGGAAACGAGTAGCCTCTAATTACGAGTATAGTAGTTAGGGGGTTTTACGAGTACAATCTAGTAAGGACCTACCGTTACTATAAGTACCGAAGTCTCTACCTCTTTTACTAAATATATATCGCGTACCGAACGGATACGGAGCTATCTTACCGAGTACTAGATACGCTAGTAAGAAGACTACTCCGAGTAGTAATAGCGACAAGCCGACTTAAGCTCGTTAGCTACCTAATAGGGATTCCGATCTACTACTATAACGTCGTAGGCGAACGTCGTTACCGAGACGCAATAATAATCCTTTCTTACCTCTAGCGAACAAACCGCCGACAAAGGACCTTCCTTCTAGTTCCGCCTACGAGCGCTCGCTAGCGCGAGCGCGGTTATATAAACGCGGTAAGTAACGTATAATAGATAATAACCTACCTCCGATATAAATAGAAGCTTTACTAGTAGCTCTCGCTTCTATTACTACTATACTACTAGTTAGCCTATACGTCGTCGTATATAGTACTATCGAAGGCTAGCTCGTTCGGATTCTACTAGATCTAGGAGCAATGTCGCTATTCGTCTATAAAGACTTCGCGAAGAAGTACCTTTACTATACTAAGCTTCGAACCGCTTAGCCTCTCGGTAACTAGAGTAGTAACGTAACGAGGGTAGCTAAAGAGGTTATAGAGATTACTAACCTCGATCTTAATAGCTACTATAGTAAGCTTAACTACTTCGTCGCTAACTTCGTAAAGTACGATATAATACTCGGCCTACTATAGTTTAAGTAATACTAGCCGAAGTTCGACTTTACTACGCGAACCCTTACCTTCTAAGATAGTTATTAGGTCCGCTATAAGACTACGACCTAGAAGATCTCTAAGCCCGTTACTAACGAGGAAGCCCCTTAAGTCTCTACTATAAGCGTTAACGAAGCCGTCGATAAGTTCGAAGCTAGTAAAGGATATCTAGTATAGGAATTTAACGATATTACGTAAGACGTCGCTATCGACGCCGTTAACGTATAGCTTTACGCTATCTTAGAGGCGGACTTTTAGAAGTATATATAAGGTAAGTTAGATATAGCCGACGTTATAAAGCTTAAGCTACCGAAGGAGTTTCTAGATTATATCGACGTATTCGACCGGCTCGAAGCTAAAGAGTTGCCTCCTTACTATATAGAGGACCTTAGTATTAACTTTATACTAGACGCTAAGCTTCTATATAAGCGGCCGTACGCTATAAGTACTCGTAAGCTCTAAGTAGTAAAGAAGTATATTAAGGACCTCTACGCGGCCGGTTATATCCGCGAGTCCTTATTACTAATCTTATTACTAGTACTTCTTATTAAGAAGCCCGGCGGCGGTATTCGCGTCTACGTAGACTACCGAGCGGTAAACGCTATTACTATTAAGAACCGGTATCCGATACTGTAGATCCGAGAGACTATAGTACGCCTTAGTTGCGCTAAGTACTTTACCGCTCTCGATATTATCGCTACCTTTAACTATCTTCGCGTACGGGAAGGAGATAAGTAGAAGACGGCCTTTACTACTCGGTATAGTACGTACGAATACCTAGTAGTACCGTTCGGCCTATATAACGCTCTAAGTACGTTTTAGACCTATATTAATAAAGCGCTATAGGAGTTTTTAGACGACTTCTACTCGGCGTATCTAGACGACGTCCTTATCTATAGCGAGTCCTACGACGACTATATAGAATACGTACGTAAAGTACTCTAGAGACTACGGGAATACAAGCTCCCTATCGATATTACTAAGTATAAGTTCTTTACGGATTACGTAAAGTACCTCGGGCTAATCGTTACTATAGAAGGTATTAAGATAGACGCCGACAAAGTAATAGCTATTACTAAGTAGTAGACTCCTTATAACGTAAAGGACGTACTATCTTTCCTCGGTCTTACTAACTTCTACTATAGGTTTATTAGTAGTTTCTCGATTATCGCGCTACTACTTACCGGCCTTACGAAAGGCTAGAAGTCCGGCATTAAATTTGTCTAGACTAGCGAGTACTAATAAGCGTTCGATACCCTAAAGTATACTTTTGTTACTATACCGGTACTATAATACTTCGATCTAGAGCTACTATATACGGTATCCGTAGACGCCTTAGATCGTACGATAGGAGGCGTACTACTTTAGCTAGATACTAATAGCGTTCTATACCCTATCGCCTTTTACTCTACTAAGATAAACCTAGTAGAGTATAACTATAAGATCTATAACAAAGAACTTATAGCTATTATTAAAGCGTTCGAAGAGTAGTAGCTAGAGCTATCTAGCTCGCTATAGACGAAGGTACTTAGTAACTACCGTAGTCTCTAGTACTTTATAACTACGAAGTAGCTTAACTGTCGCTAAGCTCGCTAGAGCGAGTTCCTCGCTAGATTCGATTTTATTATTAAGTATAAGCCTAGTAAGGAGTAGATAGCCGACGGCCTATTACGCCGCCCTTAAGACCTAGAAGCGGCAACTCTAGATAATATTAAGAACCGATAGTAAGTACTATTAAAACCGTGTAACCTCTTACCTAATATTTATACTAACCTAATAGTTAGTACCTTAAGTATTGCCGACAAACCGGTAAAGCTAGCGTACTACTAATACGCGTTAGCGCTCGCCGTTATCGAGCTCTCCGAAATATCGGTATCGATTACTAAGGCCTTAGAGGAGGCCTACCGGGCCGATAAGCTCGCTTAAGTTATTACTTATACTTTAACTAGTAGCGCTACGAAGTTACTAAAGGGTACCGATACTCGACTTAGTCTTACCGATTATAAGATTACTAATAGCGGAGCTATTACTATTTAAGGGCGTACTTACGTTCCTAAGACTCTACGATTAGAAGTAATAAGCGACCGTTACAATATACCCTTAGCCGGATATCCTAGCCGCGAGCGTATACTAGATCTAATTATACGCGACTACTACTAGCCTAGTATATATATAGACGTAAGGCGTTACGTCGAAAACTACTATATATATAAACGCTCGAAGGCCTTCTACGACGTATACTAAGGAAGCCTACACTAGTTGTAGCTACCGTCTAGCGTATATAAGGAAGTTACGATAGACTACGTTACCGGCCTACCGGACTTAGATAGTATTAAAGGAGTTACGTACCGATAGATCCTTACTATTACCTATCGGTTATCTAAGCGAGTTTATTATATCCCTATAGTAGACTAAGAGCCTAAAACGGCTACTAAAGCTATACTCCGGTATATTATTAAAGACTAAGGTACCTTCGAGCGTATCGTTACCGATAGAGGCCTATAGTTCGTAAGTACTTTTATAAAGAGGCTCTATAGCCGCCTTAGTATTAAGTAATCCTATTCGACCGTAGCTTATACGTAGACTAATAGCTAGTCCGAGTATAGTAACTAGGTAATAGAGTAATACCTTCGCGCCTACGTTAATTACATATAGGACGACTAGGTAAGCTAGTTACTAATAGTAGAGTTTGCCGCAAATAACGCTAAGAACGAGACGATAGACGTTTCGCTCTTCTTTATAACCTTAGGTAGATATCCGCGTATAGACGTTTTAGCCCCGCGCGCTAAGACTATATACGTACCGACAATTTAGAAACTCGCCGAATCGAGTATAGACGAATTCGCTAACTAAATAGAATTACTATATAACTACTATATAGTTTAGATACGCTACGTATAGTAGAGATACGAAGCTATCGACCGCGGTCGTATATCTATACGTAAATACGCTATAGGCGACAAGGTATAGCTTAATACGAGAAATCTAACTACTAAGCGACCTAGTAAGAAGCTCGATTATAAGAACGGTAGTCCCTTTAAGATTACCGAGATTATTGCTCTAGACGCTTACAAACTAGCGCTACTAAAGATAATACGCTACTATAACGTATTTTATATAAGCCTTATCCGACCGACTACTAACAACCCCTTCCCCGACTAGAACAACGTAGAGCTACTACCGATCGAGGTAGAATATAACGGTATAGTATAGCCGTATTAGGATATAGAAGCTATTAAGTTAAGTATATAGACTAGAAGAGGTAAGAAGGCGGTTATCTATACTATTCGGTAGGTTAGTAGAGCTATAACGGATAAGCTATATAAGAACGTTATAGGATTATCTAACGACTTAATAGCCGACTACTATTACAAGTATCTACGCGTAGCTAGACTACTACTAGGTTAGCGTAAGCCGGCTAGCTAGAAGTACTAATACTACTAGGTACGGACGCTTACTAAGTAATATAGTAGTATACCTTAATACTTACTTAAGGCCCTTTATAGAGGGAATATATAGCTCGGAGGCTTAGTTACGTACGTTATTACCGCTAGTTAAGCTCTTACGCTATCTTTACCGCTAGACCGCGCTACGTATAGATAGAAGGAGTTTATAGAGTTTACGGAGTTCTTTACTTTTATTTGTATAATACCCCTCGCTACCGAATAGGCTTAATAGATACTCGCCGGTACTACGCGTCCTTTTTAAGAGGGGGTAGTATTACGGGGCTAGGCTATATAGAGTAGTTTGCTTACGTAAGACGTATAGCGTACGTACGCTACAAGCGTTTATAGTACGTACTCCTTCTTCGGAGTTCGCGCGTTCCTTCGTTCTAGCTCTTTAGAGAGAGTATTCAATCTAAAGCTACTATTACGTTAGTCTACCCTTAGCGCGTATTATAGCCTTAATTCGGCGTAGTATTATCTTAATAAACTCCTTAATAATAGTGTCGCTAATAGCGTCCTACGCCTCTCGAATAAGAGCTAGAAGCTCTACTCGGTTAGCTCGTAGTTGTCGTCGCTTAATATAGTACTTTATTATATTCTAGATATTCTTAATTAGATTGAGATCTAGTAAGCCTAGTAGCTATAGAAGTAACGGTACGCTACGTTAAGTAAACTCTATACGGACACGTAAAGCGACGTATAGTAGAGCGTTATCTTATATAAAGAGAGCTATTAGTACTTAGTAAGCTTATTCTTTAGAGCCGTTATATATATTGTTTTCGAAGATAATAGTATCGACGCGGTTATACTCGTATTAAACAACTAGTACGATACGCTCTATATACGTATACTAGTTAATAGTCCCCTAATTAGCTCTATTCTAGATAATAAGTAGACCTTTACTACTAGTACTACTAATAGTACCCTAAACTATCTAGCTAAGCGGCGGATAAAGAAACCGAGGGCGTAAGTAGTCGTAGTAAAGTCGTTCGCTAGGCTATCGAGTAATAAAGCGACGCTTGTAACTACTATTAGTAATATAGCTCTCGTCGCTAAATACTACGTTATTCTAGTCGTACTTACTCTAGTAGCGATAAGTAAGAGCCTAGTTAAGTTACTTTTAACGAGTAGCTTTACTAACTAGTAGTTTCTAAGAGGCAACGTACTATCGGTATCTAGTAGCCTTATAAATCCGACGTATAGTTAAAGCGGAAGCTAGTATACTAAGACGCTTACTAACTTACTTATAGGATAAGGAGCGCGTATCTAGTAAGGTTATAATAAAGTTAATAATCCGACGCTTTACTAGAGTATTATAGACTCGTAAGCGGCGCTTAAATCGACGTAGATAAACTATACTAGGCTCGTAAACTTAGTAGTAGCGTTTTAGAGTAAATACCTCTTTATAAACGTTATAAACCGTCTTATAGGAGCAACCGAGTATAGTAGCGGTATTGTTTAATAGCTACTATACTACTTACTAGAGGTACTTAATACTATAGCGTAGTTTGTATAGTAGAATAACTCGCTAGTAGACGTTACTTTTAGTAATCTATATAGTAGTATCGTAATCTAGAAGGGCTATAGAGGTATTAAGTATCTTATATAGTAAGGGAAGCTATAATTAAGCTAGTAGCTAAGTAGTAAAGAGGCCGGCTAGTATACGAGTTAGTAATAGAGTCTCGTAATCTAGTAGATACTAGTAGAGCGGTAAGAGTATACGTAGTATATAAGGCGTACGAGGCCTCTAAGTTTAAAACGCTAGTAGCGAGATAGGACAATTAATAAGAGCTTCAATTAGTAGTAGATAGCGAACGAAGCCTAAAGGATAAACGATAGGCTAAGGGTAGTATTAATAGCGCGGTACTACTACTCTACGGCTACGAATAACTCTAGAGTAAGAGCGCTAGCGCCTATAGCGTTCGTACTACTTATCCGTATAAGTATAAGGTATAATAAAGGTGTTTAAGTACGTAGTATCCTTCTATTAAGCGCAATACTAGCTTATATACTATCTCCTTTATTCTTAGCTCCTTCTACTAGATTCTATCGCTTACGCCTTAAACTACGCCTTCTAAATATTACTACTATCTCTTTTAATACCTTATTAGCTCCGTAAGGTATCTAGAAGTAATTGACGCGCGATTTAGTGACTTAATACGTTGTAGGAGTCGTGAGATAGTGATCTTGTCGCGAAGCGGTACGGACTTACGTAATCCGTAAGGGCTCTTGTTTCGCCTCGTTTCGCGTATACCGCACAGCCATTGAGGCGTTCTGATAGCTCCTAATAGACAAGGATACTATGCAATTGATCTGCAATTGATCTGCAATATTTAGCGGCATTGCCTTCGGATGTGGGAAGACACTGTAGATGGCTTGGCAGCGTTTCCCTATACTACTTCTACCAAGGCACACCCATCACAAATGATACCTAGTAACCGCAGCAGCTGTCGAGATTAACAAGCATATACAAGTCCTGAACTTTGCGGGACCACATTTCGCAAGCTATCTACCACGAAACTACGGCCACGACTGCCGATATCCGCGACGTATGGGCAAGCAGCACTCGTATGCAACACGCATTGGTGCGAACGGGGACAGCGCCAGAGCATGTTGGCGTGTGGCAGTACACATGAATCATACCGGAAGCTATACAACGGTAGTGATATCATCAACAACCAGACTCTGGAGTCCACGAGCATCGTTATCATTACTGTCCTTTGTGAGCGCTGTTTCGTTATGCTATCCCATGGCTCTTTCACGCCTTCATATAACCTACGCCGAAGATGCCACGCTCATGCCCAGATAGTTCAACACCCTAACACCAGACCCAGCAACCTAAAGACATCACACCATCAGCGACCGTACTCACACAAGTGTCTTCCCTTGCAAGCTCAAAGCCTCGACCCTCCTTTCATACCACGAACACTCATCCACGAACAAGCAGTTCCCGAACACGCTCAGATGCTCATCCGCGATCTTCACAACTGCCATGTCCTCTCCGGCATGATACTTTTTATAGTGATCCTTGAACTTGTCCAAGCGAGGGTACCAGTAGCCATAGCGGCACCCGCCATCGACATCGCAATGGTAATGTTGTGGTGCCATGGCGTGTACGACGTCTTGATGTCGGTTTCGCTCGTACTCCCGTGGGAAAGTCTCGGGGCAGTGGTCGACGGTGCAGCGCCAGGGTTTGAGTACAAGCTGCTGTCTGTTCGGATACTGAAGGGTGATAGGTGTTGGACAGATGGGCATCGTACGGCGATCTAGTGTTGCAGGCGCAGAGCGTATCGTGCCGGTCGATACAGTCATTGACGGTCCGGATTGGTTGCGGTGGACTTGTGGTGAGGATTGGGTCTGAGCTGGGTAGAGTGTAGCAATCTCGGAGCGCCTGGGTGGAGACGACCAGCATGCCGGGAAGGGCGGTGCTTGCCTACTATGGTGTGTCAGATCCCAGGATCCTGTTGTAACATTAGTGTTAGGTCAAGGTTCCAGGGGAGCATACACTGACCCGAGGCTGGGGGTCCCGTAATACTTGGTGGTGGTTGGACATTGTTGAGTGGTGATAGTGGGTCGAAACGTGGTGGACAGAGACGAGATCGGAAGTCGAACTGTTGGCCAACACCGTTGAGGACATGACCAGTGTTCGGCTGGTATGGCTGGTAGTATGCAGCTGATTGCTCGTAGTTGAAGGTTGGGCTTAGGATCAGGCTGTCGCGGACAGGATCTGTAGGCTGACGCAAGAACTCGTCGACACCTGAGAAGTTGTCGACAGTCTGTGAGGGCCTCTGTGGTGTTTGCCACGAAATAGTGCTCGAGCAACGGGTGGTCGTTGGCGTGATGTTGCGTGGAAGCCGACTGGGTGTCGAACGATGTGTTATCCTTGAAGAATGGGCTGACATTGTCCACATAGGGCGTTTTCAGGCGTAACCAGGAGGCAGAGCGTGACAAAACGAAACGATCGTTGCAATAGCCGGCATGGCGTGACCCTCGTGCTTTTTGGATGTTTCGCCAGATAGACAACGCTCCCTCGAGTATGTTGAAGTTGTCACGAGAGACGCGACATCCAGGTGCAATGCATGCGAATGGCGGTGGCCGTTGCTTGATCCCCGCAGCGAAGTCATAAGAACATTGGGTGCCCCTGTGGTTGTGGGTCCAATCCAGGCGGTGCTTACTCCGTCGTCGCCCATGGCGCCGATGCTTGCGTAGAGTAGGCCTCAGGTTACGCTGAAAGTGGTGTCCCTATTGGAGGCCCTTGAGGTCATGGCAGTTCTTGGCACGAGGCCGCCCAAAAAGGAAGCTACCTCGTTGCCTTCTTTCTCCACATTCGTGCGTTAGCGCCGCACAAACCGTTCTGATTGGATGCCCTCGGAGAGCCTCAGGTGAGGTAGAGTGGCACATCCCACGTTCTGGCCATCGGCGTGCCAGCGGTGTCTCCGAGAAGAGAAGAGCGCAAAATCTCGCAAGGCTCCTTGTTGTGTGGCGTCTGTGGATGCGAATGCGAGACGGTCGGAACTTGCCGGCTACCCGTGTCTCTTTGCTGTGTTGATGAATGTCGTCGTGCTTTCCTGCGTGAGCTACGTATGCGCCGGGTGCGCGACGACTCGTGAGCGAATTCGAGTTCCATGCTCAAGCACCGCGATTCCAGTGAAAAGTTCCTTGTGGATTTTCGATCACATGGCAAAGTCGTGCGTGCTTGTGTCCACAAGAGGCCTGAATGCAATCCTCCTTCCATCGTACGAGGGATCGGTCCACGGAGCAAAAAATCGCTGTTTGTGGCTGCTAGAAGGTGTTTCTTCAAGAGTCAGCTTCTATTCAACAAGCTAGCTGGTCACAGTAGCTCACCGATTCGGGAAGTCTTTGCTTGGTTCAGGTAGAGCAACGCCGTTCGATCTTCTCCCGTCAACGTCAAAAGCCCTCGACAAGTCAGCGGCTCAAGTGGCATTGTGCGGATGAAGAGCTGTAACGCCCAGCGGAATGCGAGACCGATAGATCCTCGTACAATGGGGTGCCAGAAGCTCGTGTAGTGGAACGATCTGCAACACATCAGTAACCCGTTGACTGACACTAGGAGGTGTCTCAGTCACCCCGAGACCGCCGTAGTATTGAGGTGTCTTCGCCGTTACGAAGGTAGCATCGACGTGTTCATATTGACCTGATAGTAGGTGTCATCGAGTCACTCGTCGTGATAGCGCCGGCTTTGGGTAACCTTGCGAGCTGTTAAAGCTCGATGAGTTTGTCGGTGAAGCAATGGACTTCAGCCAGTGTTAGCTGAAGTGAGAACGTGTAAGGAGATGTAGGAGGCTCTACTCTGCTACACAGGGCCAGAATGCGTCTGTAGTCCCCGTATGTATACTGCGATGACCGTCATAGGGCTGAGACTTAAATTCTTGACCGGTGAGGCTGGGGTCCAATGGCAGCTTCTCAGCTTTGCTAGCTTGACCGGTGAGGCGAGTTGGTTGCCTTCTTCTGTCAAGGTGATTGCCTTCTTTTGGAGGCATCCACATAGCTCCCACTGGCGGCCTCAAATGTCTTCACCGGTGCAATACCGACCAATGCCTTCTGCGTGTGGCATATGGGCGGCCCCAAACCCTTCGCATTGCCTAGCTTTTGCGCATCAGGCTGACGCTAGAGCCCGATGAACGATAGGCGCAGCGAAACAACGCTTTGGATACAAGCACGTCATGAGTCTCACCGGAATCAGATGCATGTGTGCAAAGCATCCCAACCTTCGATGTGCTTGGTCGCCCTGATCCGATGAGGTTTCGAAAGAGGAGTTCGTTGGCTTCGAGTGCTCGGCGCGAAGTTACGCCGGACACACTAGTCACGTGGTGCTCAGGCATGGGACTTACGACAACATTTTGTTTGCTCAGCGCCTTGGTATGCTTTAGATCTATGTATAGCTACCACTCGCCATGCTACGACCAACAAAGAGCGCCCCAATCCTCTATATACACGTTTGCTCTGACTCCGTGCAATGCCGCTAAATGCCAACAAATAAGACCACCTCACCCACGACGTTGCTGATCCTGCCACCATGACTGTCCACTCGCTCCGCCAGGCGTCTGTGGCCCAGCCTGCTGCATCCCCCATGCTCTCTGAGCGGCCTGGTTCGAGAAACCGCCGCCAGGGCTCTGAGCGCCCGGTGAAGGCATCCCAAAGCTCTGCGAGTACCGCTGCTGTTGCGGCACTTGGTGATAAGACATCGGCCTCTGACCCTGGCTCATCATCATCTGCTGATACTGCATTTGCTGCATTTGCATGGCATGTGCCTGTTGAGCGGCCTGCTGCTGCATCTGCATAGCGTACTGAGCTTGCGCCTGTGCCTCTGCTTCGTGTTGCTGTTGCTGCCTCATAGCAATAGCTTGCTGGACCGCGGGGTTGTGCGTGCTGTGTCGGCTGGTGCTAGCCTTTTTCAGCTCTTCCTTCTCCCGTTCACGCGCGGCAAGGGCGCCGAATAAGCCGGGCTGGTGCTCCTCTTGCTTCTTCTTCTCCGCATTCGAGGTGACATTGCTCAACATCGGCGTGCCAGTAGCGCGCGCGATATGCATCTGCTCCCTAGCAGTGAGGTTGGTGGGGCCAGCAGACGAAAGCATGTTACCAGCGCCCCGAGATGTCGGCCTGCTCGGAGGTGTCCTTTGTCCTTGCGGACCGAACTGAGTCCAGTCTCCTGACGGCGTCCGAGAAAGCGGTGGTGTCTTCGTCAATGCCCTCCGAAGCTGATCATCAGAAGCAGTCCGCTGATGTGCCCAAGTCGGAGTCGGCCTTCGAGAAGGGATCTGTTGCGGCATAGCAGCCATCGCCGCCCTGTGCTGCACCCACTCTTGGGGCGTCACACTCCGCCTATCACCGGGCGTGCCAACCGGTGACGCCGCAGCAGGCAGCCAAGCAACGCTATGAGGTCGATCACCAGGCATACCACCGGGAGAAGCCCTGCCAGAGCCGCCTTCGAAGTAGGAGTGACGATTGCTTCCACCCGGAGTATTGCGGCTAAGCCTGTCCTGCGACCTGTCGCGCAACCGATCGCCAGATCTGGAGCGGCTTCTGTCTCCCACCATGCCAGGCGTTATTGTCCCGCTCGTGTTCGGACGACTCTGTCCTGGCTTGTAGGTAAACGTCGGCCCAAAGTCAACATTTGGAACCTCTGCCGCTTGCTCAGCTAACTCCATGATGTATGTGTCAAACTTCCCAGCACCACTTGCGCCCTGATCAGGGACTGCAAGGTCTGGGTCGCCGACAGTCTTCAGCTTGCCAGCTCTTGGTCTCTCAACGGGCTGCTTCGGTGCGTGATCAGAGCTCGCCGTGCTTGCATAGTCTGGCTCAGAGGACTGAACGGTTGTCATAGTATTGTTGCGAATGCTCGGAGTCTCCTCTTGGTTCAAAATACGTTCAAGTGCACTATCGTCAATCACCGCACCCGCCCAGCTGTGGTTGGAAACGGGCGAGTCAGGTGACATGGGGTCTTCTTCTGCTTGTCGCGCTTGTTCCACATCGATGACGGGTTTCGGTACTGGCTTCCTCGCTATACTCCGACTCGAATGCATTGGTACCGGAGGCGGTCGCTCACTTGCTTGCTCCCTCTGAGGTGGCATATCGTTCGCACCAGCCATCTGTCCCATCTCGTACGCCTCCTCCGGAGACTGGAACGTCTCTTGTGCATCCCTTCCTGCATTCGGCGACCCCATAATGGTGCTCAACTTCTGCCTCGGATCACGTTCGCGCTGTTTCTTGTTTGCGATGTTGTCGTTCAATACGCCTTCATCTCGATCAGCAGGCGTTCGAAGGTTGCGATTTGCAGCAAAGGTGTTAGACGCTACCGGAT
>JAKLLW010001231.1:0-17199 GCA_022814695.1 Neocatenulostroma microsporum
GTGTCTTGATAGCCGAAGAGGCCGACGCCGTAGTAGCCTTGATTGGTAGTGTGAGCGGAGAGAGCAAGGTTTTGACCGTTTGAGTTGATGTGGCCAAAAGTGTTGAGAATGTTGATGTTGTACATCTTGAAGTTGGTCGTCCATGCTCGAACAGTGGCGGTCAGGTCGTCGGAGGTCGTGTTAACGAGGGCGAGGTTGTAGGTAATGTTTACTGTGTTCGCATGGTATGATGAAGTGTCTTCCGTCCAGCCGTAGACGGTGAGGTTCGCCGCTCGTGGTGGTATGTAGACTTGTTCGGTGTAAACTCCTGGGTAGATGAAGAGACTTTGGAGTCCATTGTCGGTGGTAGACAGCGCATCAACGCCAGATTGGACCGTTGTGTAGTTACTGTGCTGGCCGCTCTGGTCGACAACGACCGCACCGCAAGGCGGCTGGACACGATGCCTCGAGAGCGATTCGTAAGCGCATATCTGAGGTGTTGAAGCACAAAGGCCAGCAGTACACAACATCAAGTAGCTCGAACGAGACAGAGAGTAGCGCATCTCGTCGAGCTGGGGGTGCACTGCTGCAGCTGAACCTGGGCTTGCAGCATATTTGAAGATCGAAAACCCACCGTAGGTTAGCCGGAAGATCTACCTTGTGGCTTCGACATTGTCCGGGTAAGTCTGTCGCGGCAGAGGTCTGCAAGGACCGAGGACGCCCATTGGAGGAAGATGATAGTACACTGCGGAGTGCATATGGTTGACGAGGTGCGTTGCGGAATAACCCTTTCGCTCCCATGGGCACCGTGATCAAAGTTCAAACAAGCAATATTTCAGTGGTAAATAGTGGTGAAAAGAACGGCCTCTGACATCCACCATAGCCATGTTCCACACAATAAGCCTCGTCTATGAAACCCAGAAGCTTAAACGCCTGCTTCCCAATGCGAAGCTCCCGAACGTTTGCCAATTGCAACATCAGCGCACCGTTATACTTTCCCCCGTTATCCACGGAAGGCAACATCAATAAAGTGTCACTCTTTGGAAAGTGGTAGAGATCCCCCATCCCATCATCGCAGGCGGCGCCACACGTTCGACTACCTGTGGTGCGCAGCCAACAATACAGGCACCTGTCTTGAGCCCAGCATTGCGTCCCATCGCACTGTTGGAACAGATGACCGATCACATTGAGCAGGCCATGTTCAATCCACTGCTCTCTAGCTAGCTTGAGCTCATCATTTGTACGCACTCTGTCATCTGCTGCGAGCACAGATGGGGTCAATCGAAGCTTGAAGGGTATGATGACGGGAATCCGCCAGTCTGGGACCCACGATGGCAAACATCTCTTCACCTTGGACCCATAAGTCTGCTCGTATGTTCCGTCCGGGTTCCACGGCTGCGACGCAGCGCACACGAGCAACATGGCAAGTATGTTGGTATGAGCGTAGTGTAAGGCGACGTGGATATAAAGCTGTTGGAAGCTTAGACCGTAGTCAATCTCAAGCCAGCCAGTATCACAGCTGATCCCCACGAGAGCGTAGACGCGGTCTTTCGCATCACCGCAGCCTTGTTGCGCACTGAACAACAGCAGAAACAGGGATCTGTTCTTGGTAAATGGCGAAGCACTCTGCAGTTCATACCAAAGCTCTTTTGATGCGCTGTCGTTCCCATAGCCATGTTGATCGTTCCGGTCTTGTAGTGCATTAGCAGCGTCTTCTCCGTCCGAGAAGAAGGACTCTTGGTTATCGATTAGGTGACCAAATAGTGCACGGGCATGGCAAAATACATCGCCGAACAGGAGAAATGCCGACCCCCGGCCGCCCCTATTGTGAAAGTATTCCTGTACGACCCATCGGCGACGAAACCAGACATGCCGCCATACCGTGCCGAGCTTATACTTTTCGACGTCGGTGAGCTGATTTGCCTGCCTGGAGTCTGATGCAGCCAAAAGCTTATAACTTTCCATGTCCTGTTCGAGGGTGGTGCGCTGAGCTGCGTGCCAGGAGTCTAGTTCACGTCGGACTTTGTCAATTATCTTGCACTGCACCTCGTGCTCTGGATGCGCGTGAAAGTCAGGCTCGCCCAGCCAGATTATCATCAAGCAACACAGCCGGTAGATGTCCCCCATGCGGCCGACTTGCTGGTTCCTTTCAGCCGTGTCCCGTTGGTTGATGCAGATGGCGTCTACCCATATTGGTACCCTTACGGCAGGAGCTTGAGCTTCGCTCGATAGCGGGCATCTTCTGACGTGACGCAAAGCTGAGTATGAGTTCGCTGTGACAACCACACGGCGTCCGTCGCAGATAATCTTGTGTGTTAAGTGCGAGCCATCTTCATATGTTGGACCCCATACATATGACAAAGTCGCGTAGGGTAGCCTTCAAGCGTTTGGTCGCCCTCGTAGAGGCTATTCGCGCCACTCTGTGCCAGGACTGGACCAATGTGCTGAGTCCGTACGCGACATTCGATCAGCTCGTGATCGTTGCCCTCGGCCGGTAGGATGTCTAGAACGCGGATCTCATCTGGCTGGAGCGGGGTATACTTGTATACCCCCATTGCTGGTACAAGCGCCATCCTGAGAGAATTTCTGAAACGTCGCATTGCCGCTGTCGTAGTCGTGTCTTATACCGATGGTGAGAGTCAAAGGTCAAACGCCTGTGCGGCTGGAAGATAATTGCACCTGCGTGTAGCATCAGGCTGCTGTCAGCACTGCGGCAAGATACGTGGCGAATGTAACGCTAAGGCAAGCATGCCTGGCTGGGTAAACTGCCGAATAGAGAAGCCTGTAGCAGGCTTGAGAGCTTTCGCCTGACCACTTGGTGAAGCTGGGGTGCTGCAGCCAAAGCCAATAGGCGGAGCGCGGTGAAATCCTACAAAATTTGGGATTACTACGACGTCTTGACCATCACAGTCTTGAAGGCATCGTTCGGCCGAGTGAGATTCTGCGCCACTATACGGCTGGGCCATGGGGCGCAGCAGCTTGACCACGGCAGCCATTCTCTATCTCCTCCCCCATGCATCTGTAACCACACCACTCTCATCCAGAAACGGCCGCCTGAGCTAGGACGTCAGTGGTGTGCAGTCGGATGCTGGTCTCGGCCGCGCCATGTAGCGAGCAAACACGCCGTCTATTTCGTCTCTATCCATTCCCGTGCAGGCGAAGGCTAGATGCATGACCCCCCAGCTGCAGACGGATGTCTTCACTGACATATGACGAAGGCCGCCCGTGTCCTACTGCTTCTTGCCAGCCTCATTGCAATGAGCATCCAGGTCCTATTCGGACCGGAGCCATGGTAGACAATGCGTTGTCGGTCACGGAGACGTGCAGGAGGAAGCTGTGGTCTCATCACTTCCAAAGGCCGCTTTGCGTCCTATGGCGCGGCTGGAACAAGACGCATCCATCTGTAGCGATAATGAAGTGCTCGAGATCCAGACTGTATGTATGGTATCGCGATGCTGACCTTCCTCGGAGCTGAGATACCTCGGTATGACCCTGGCGGCGCGGGAGTACCTGACGTTAGTACAGAAGTGAGATCATCATGTGAAAGGGAACATGTCCGAGGCATTATCGTGGTGTCTTGACAGCTTCGTCTCGTCTTCGTCTCTTACTGCGCATCTTCTGTTTCTATCCGTACCCATTGTTGTCTGCATCGTACCTTGGTTCTCCTTTCTCCATCCTTGTCTCCGCCAACCTACCCGCCTACCCGATCTCCGCAGCCGCACCTTGCCCTGCGCCAGCCTCGTCTCGTGTCACCGCCCCCAGATCTACAGCTTCCTAGTCGTTCACTCCACTTTCACGATGTCAGCATCCAACATCTCCAAACCCGACATATCCAAACATCAAGCGAACGACCGACTGGGACAGATACAAGGACACATTGGCAGCATGGCACAGCAAAATGGCGAGTCGACGACAGCTTTCACGGCGGACATCGTGCCGCAAGCACCAGAGGACCCGTTGTTCGGGTTGATGGCGGCGTACAGGAAGGATACGAATGAGAAGAAGGTGGATTTGGGGATTGGAGCGTATAGAGATGATAATGCTAAGCCGTGGGTGCTGCCTGTTGTTAAGCAGGTGAGTCTGACGCACCTTCCTCAATTCACGGACGCACCTTCCTCAGTCCACGGCGAAGTATATATATATATAGGTATGCTAACAGATCAATGGGTGATATCAGGCAGACGAGCTCCTCCGCCGCGACCCCGACCTCAACCACGAATACCTCCCCATCGCCGGTCTCGCAGACTTCACCTCCGCCGCTCAGAAGCTCATACTCGGCAAGGACTCTCCAGCGATCAAAGACAAGCGTGCCGTCTCTCTCCAAACCATCTCCGGAACAGGCGCCTGCCACTTAGGTGCACTATTCCTGCACAAGTTCTACCACCATGCGAAAGTCATCCACGTCAGCAGTCCGACATGGGCCAACCACAACCAGATCATCACGAACGTGCACATGAAGATGGAAGGCTACCCTTACTTCGACAAGAAGACCAAGGGACTGGACTTTGAGGGCATGACTGGAGCTTTGGAGAAGGCACCGAATGGCAGTGTCTTTCTCCTCCACGCCTGTGCACACAACCCGACGGGTGTCGACCCAACGCAGGAGCAATGGAAGAAGATTGCGGCGATCATGAAGCAGAAGAATCACTTCCCGTTCTTCGACTGCGCGTACCAAGGCTTCGCATCCGGCTCTCTCTCACAAGATGCGTGGGCGATCAACTACTTTGTACGTGTCTGATGGATAGAACCACCTGGAGGCCGTTTCAGATATCTGAAGGCACTCCAGACTTTGTGAGATATCTGCTGACCCTTGCATCCATCACTTCTTAGGTCGAGCAAGGCTTCGAACTCATGATCGCTCAGAGCTTTGCCAAGAACTTCGGTCTCTACGGCGAGAGAGCAGGTTGCTTCCACTTCGTCGCTGGTCCTTCTGCAAACGCACAGGACGAAGCTGCTCGTGTCGGTTCCCAACTCGCCATCCTCCAGCGATCAGAGATCTCCAACCCACCCGCCTACGGTGCACGGATAGCTTCACTCGTACTCAACGACGACAAGCTCTTCGCGCAGTGGGAGGACGACCTCCGGACGATGTCTGGCCGTATCATCGAGATGCGGAAAGCGCTCAAGGGCAAGCTCGATGAGATGAAGACTCCAGGGTCATGGCAGCATATTATGGACCAAATCGGCATGTTCAGCTTTACCGGTCTCAGCGAAGAACAGGTCAGTATAAACATTGGGAGGCCCTTTGAAACCTCTGAGACCACCCGAGACTTTTGGAGATATCTGCTAATCCATCGCTTGTAGGTCCTCAAAATGAGAGAGAAATACCACGTCTACATGACTAAAAACGGCCGGATATCAATGGCTGGGCTGAACACCCACAATGTCGATTATTTCGCCAAAGCGGTGGACAGCGTGGTGCGCGAGGCTTAGAGTAGCCTCTCTGCGATACCAGTCGATTATGAGTAGGCTACAGCGGCCTTTCGGCTGCTGAGCGAGACTCTACGGCGCGAAGCGCAAAACAGCGTTGAGACGGCTCAGAGCTTTGGATACCTGTAACGATACTTTCTTCCAACGATACCTTCTCCCAACGAACCTGATCCGTGTTCCACTTCTCGGCTTCACATGCTGATTTCCCAGGCATGCCAGGCACTGGATAGTCGATCATGGTGAGCGACCGGATGCGAATGCGAGATGCAAGCGATGGGATTGAGATAGTCGCGAATAATGCATCTGGTAACTCAACTCAGAATACTGTGCTTACTCTGGGTTCGTCGCTGTCGGTGCTCAGTCATCCCTCGAATCCCAATGATCCCAGCAAGGAAGGAAGGTGGGGTACAGGCTTTACCGCAAGCGAGACGCCCAGGCCTCGGTCGACAGTAGCCTTGTGTCTTGCTATACAAATACCACAGTTTCTTTAACACCGGATAGGCATTGCCCTGTTTCTTCGTACTGATTTTCTCAATATTGACTCCTTAGGACAGGGATCATGTCGGCTTTCACAGCAGAACATAAGACCGAGAAGCCTTTTGGGAGTGCTTTGCCTTGGGCTGAGCCTTCGTGGTAGGTAATACCGACTCAAGGCATCGAGTTAGGGAACAGTGCCCAGGTGTGATGTTGACGGTGTTGCAGGTATACTAGACCATCACCATATTATAAGCCCTCGCATCGCCATTTGCGCGATGTTGTTAGGCAATGGGTCGCTGATGTACGTCCAACAGCGTCGAACACGCCAACGATGGCTTGAAAATGCGCCTGCAATGAGTGCTGACATCGTGTCACAGAAGGTCCACACGGAAGAATGGGAGGAAGCTGGCGAAGTACCCAAGTCCATGTATCTGAAGTGTGCCACCGACGGCCTTCTAGTCCCCATCGCTGCAGGCCGACAGATCCCAGAAGACTGGAGAGGCTACCCGATCATCGGAGGTATAAAGCCAGAGGAATGGGATGGTTTCCATGATTTCGTATTGTGGGATGAGTTGTACCGCGGAGGAGCTATCAGCTCTATCTTTGTTGGGCTGGTAAGTCGCCGTCAAGGCTTTCGTGTTTGGGTGACAGCAGGGGTGACTGACGCGAGTGCACCTGAATGTAGACCGTCGGAGCGCCACCCCTCCACCAGTATGCGTCTCCCGAACTGCAGGCGGAGATCCTGCCCCAGATCTTAAACGGCACGAAACGAATCTCTCTAGCCATCACCGAGCCTTCCGCTGGCTCTGATGTCCGGAATCTCGCTACTACCGCCGAGAAAACCGCTGATGGGAAACACTACATCGTCAACGGCGAGAAGAAATGGATCACCAACGGCATCTTCAGCGATTACTTCATGGCTGCTGTTCGGACCGGCGGACCTGGCGCTTCTGGCATCAGCTTCCTACTCATCGACCGCTATATGCCCGGTATCAAATGCAGGAAGATCGAAATCGGAGCTGGGAAGTTGAGCGCAACGACTTACATCAACTTCGAAGATGTCAAGGTGCCCACCAAGTATCTGATCGGCCAGGAAGGCGCCGGCTTCAAACTGATAATGTCCAACTTCAACCACGAGCGTCTGTGGATCGTCTTCCAAGCCCTGCGCGGCGCGCGGACATGTCTGGAAGACGCTATGGCTTGGGCGATGAAAAGGGAGGTTTTCGGGCAGAAGTTGATCGAGCAGCCTGTTGTGCGGCACAAGTTTGGGCTGTGTGCGAAGCGGGTGGAGGGTCTGCAGGCTTGGACTGAGCAATTGGTTTATGAGTTGGATCATATGAGTGAGAAGGAGGGGAGTAAAGTGCTTGGAGGGGTGACGGCGTTGTGTAAGGTTGTGTTGTCTTAGAACCCGTACAATGGGCAGTCTGAGACTAACGTAGTTCCAACAGGTTGAGGCGGGGATGACGGGGAAGTTTGTTGCGGATGAGTGTGTCAAGATCATGGGCGGGTATGACTTCCCGGGTTTCGAGATGTGATAAAGAGAGATGCTAATGTCAAGGGTACAGGCTTGGACTCACGAAGACTGGACAAGGTGCTCGTATTGAAGCGATCTCGAGGGGCGTTATTGGGCTGATTGTGCCTGGCGGGTCGGAGGATGTTATGATTGATCTGGGTGTTCGGGAGGCGTTGAAGGTTAGTAAGGCTCGGCAGCAAGAGATGGGCAGTGCAAAGCTCTGAATATGCGACTCGTTTCTCGAGACCAGGTTCTGGAAGGATGGCCCGAGGGGGTTGCACATGCGCTGGCGGCGGGAGCTTTGCGGGTCAAAGGTGGCGAGCTGTCGCCGTGCCAGACATACATGTGAATTAAACGTAATAAATAATTGTGCTCCGCTCTGCCGCTCTGCGCCTCAGCACCCCTCCCTCTTCTTCATCCTCCTCTTGCTTACGCTGACGCCACTGCCGCTACTGTTGCGGCGCTTGAGTATTGGCTTGGAGTTGGGCGTCAGCTTCAGCTGCGACTGCCGCCGGTGCGCAGAACAGCTCGTAGACTAAGTAGACGTTTTCTTGAAGGAAGTTCGTAAGCATCTCGCAAGTACTAGATAGCTAGTATCCGTTTCTATCGATAAGGTGTTCAAGCAGTGCGTAGTAGAGGATGTCCTCGGCGCTCTCGTTCTCCCATTCTTCCCCGTCATCTTGCCCGTCCATCCCCGTAGCTATAGACCGTCGCAACCTGCTCTCCCCGACTCCGTCATCTTCCCTTGTCCGTATCATGCTCGTTCTAGACTCACTTATAACAATCTAGAATGAGTAAGTGAATTTTCGCTGTTAGAGTAAAGGCCGGAGGACGATGGGCGGTTCGCGGTATATCCAAAGTGAAGAAGTAAGTATAGTGTTAGTACAGGAGAGTGTGGTATGAGTTCGGCGCGGGGCGCTTCGGTCGAGTATTGGGTAGAGAATAAGCGGTATTCTGCACAGGACGTGGTGGAGCACGAGCGCTTGGCTACAGCAAGGAACTGCGTGCGGTATTATGCCTTGCGTATATGTTGTTACACGCGCTGTAGCGGTCTGTGTTCCTGTTCGTAGTCTCTGCTTTGAAGAGTAGTATGTAGGTATGAAGATGATTACGCGTGAGGATGCTTCGTCTCGGGCCACTCGTCTCGTACTATCTCTCCGGCACGTTAACCGATGACCCTCTCCGAATACGGTGTAAGCTTAACATCTGCCTGCAGTCCATACTGCCCGACCGGAGGTGGCACAGTGCTCGCATCCGGGCTCCCGGGTCCTTCGCCGGACGTTTGGAGTCGGTCCCATATCGGAACCAGGACATTACCTAACGGCGTGGCGACGACTGCTTCCAGCTTGTTTTGCCCAACCACCAGCCACTGCTTGACATCGACCCGTGGAGCTGTAACGTCCAACGGCGGTAGTTTGTGGCCATTCAGCCAAACTTGGAGCGTGTGATAGACCCAGCCAAAGTCTAGTACCGCACCACTGGCTGCCGCTGAGCCGCCGTCGGTTGGTGGGCTCGCTTTGGGCCAGTCGAAGGTTGTGCTGTAATATCCTCGGCCACTGACGTTCTGTAAACTAGGTATCTGCTGCCAGGAAACCAGGCTGGGCAGAGAGTGCGTTGTATCGTGCTTGTAAGCGCCACCGGAGATGTTGTATAGATCGGCGGGTGGGTCCCAATGTTCGACTACCAAGGTCCAGTTCGAGAGCGTAGTGGAAGATGCTTCTGCGACTTTGAGCACCGTGGAGCCGTTCGCCATATACGAGTACCCCATCTGGCCCTCGACGGCCGCGAGGTGAGTCTTGTTGCTCGCTGGCGCTGAGCCGTGGAAGGCGATGATGGTTGACTGGTTCCCAGCAAGCGTCAGCGGAATAATGATGCGGCTGCTCGTGATGTTGTAAGCCAAGATGGGCTTTTGCTCGCCAGTCCAAGCATCGAGCTCATATGGCACGCCGGTGCTTTGGAACTCGATGGTACCAGTAGAAGCACCCTCGCCTTGCGAGATGTACATTGCATCGTTGTAGACGAAGACGTAGTCAATACTGCTGTTCTTGTCATGCCGCCAGTTGGTGAACCACGTAGCATTCGCGGGATTGAGGTAGGTGATCTTCGTTCTTGGCTCGATACCGAGAGACACTAGGGTAGCAGCGTCATGGTAATCATCCGTGACGTGAACGTTCTGCAGAGATGGAAGACCTTGCAGTGTCCGGTTTGACTTGCGCAGTGTCATTGGGTTGTAAGTGCCCACATAGCTTGACGGCACACCACCGGCAAAGATTATGGGTAAGCCTGCTTGGGCGAATTCGGCGAGCTTTGCTACCCCTTGCACGGTCATCGAATCGTTCGCACGGACGACCATAGCCCTAAAGCTCTGCGCATCTGGCGCCAAGACTCGATCGACGACCTTCGCGGATGGTAAATCGAAGTTGTCGGGACTGAGGTACTCGTATATGTACCCCATCTCCTCGAGATCGCTGGGCTCGTAGGTCCGCAGCTGGATATGGCCAGGGTAGATGGTTATTTTCTGCCAGAAAGCGATATCTATCTTCGGTACACCAGATTGCATGACCCAGTTGTTGCGAGCCACAAAATCCATCTGATCAGAGTAGTACGCCCAAGCAGGCTCATGCGGACCATGCATTGCCGAATACTGGTAGTTGAAGGTCGTGAAGACTGGCCTAACAGTGATGGGTGTAAGGGTTAGCAGCTGTCTCCAAAAGCATGCGGCAGTCTCAGATATCTGAGACGGCCTCCATGGGCACTACCCATCAGTATACGCACCAGGTCGTATTGCAGTAGTCGCCCGAATAAGGCATACCGTGAAAGACGAATTGGTTGATCGACCCAGCATAAGAGCGCTTGACCTTCCACATGAGCTCTGGCAGTGTCTGGACAAAGCCTTCACCTCTTACTGCACCACACTCAGAAGATACGATCCGCCGCTCCGCGAGGTTTGCTGGACCTGCATACTGCCGGTACCCGTCGATCAAGTCGCTGAAGTCGAGGGATTCGCACTCTGGTGCATCGACGTACGGTATATTCTCAAGCATGTCCATTGGCAGATTGTAGGAAATCTGAGCGGAGAACTGCAGGTCAAGATATCGCTCCGCCCATTCGTTCAATCCAGTGAGGTAGGCTTGATAGCCTTTGGCGAGAGTCGCGCGGTAGTCGGCAATATGGCCGTTGCCATGGTCTACTTCGTTGGTCACGTACCAGACGGGAGGATTTGAGTTCTTGTAGTGGCCGTTGCGATGGAATAGGACTGGCAGCCACTTGGCGATAGAGTAGCCGTGCTCGGCTTGGAAGTCGCGGGCAAAATGTTGAGTCCAGTAGACATTGGCGTCGATCTCGACTGAGTCCTCCCTAAAAAAGCGTTACTAAACGTAGAAGGACACACGAGCTGTGACGATTACCAAGCATAGTTGCCAACATCCATCACCAGCTGCCGAGTACCATTGGCCAGGATGTAATGCTCCCAGAAGCTGCTCATGGTCTTGGCTCCAAGCGCCGAGAAGTGATCTACAGACCAGGAGCCATTCTGAAGCCAAGAAGCAGGCGCTGTCTGTGGACCACCTAAATCCAACGGGCCATCTTGAGCTCGGTAGTCTGAGTGTATAAGGTAGACAGCGAATATAGTATGGTTGATACCCGAACTATTCGTGCCAGCAAAATTTACCGACAAGTGGCCTTTTGAGCTTACACTCGCAGTGACATCCGTCAAGCTAGATGCAGAGAGAGTGACCTGTGTCCTGTTGAGCGACTGGTCTCCGGGGAGACTGCCAGGGTCCGGTGCCAGCTCGTCCAGTCTGACGACGGGTGTGGTGTCTACAGCAAGCCCGGTGACGGCAGCCTGGAGCTTACCGATCCCCCAACCTGGCAGTATGCCGTCAAAAGAACCGCCTAATGGGACCGATACGTTGAAAGCAGCTATGTCCCACATCAAGCCATCGGTGTCTTCGATCGCTGGTACACCTGTGCCTTGATTGGGACCAAGTGCGAAGTCCATGATCAAGCCGTTGTCCCTCGTCGCTTCTGCGAAAGCTCGGAAGACATTGACTAGCGTCTGTCAGTGCCTCTTTTCCTACGCCTTGCAGACTTGAGCTAGACGTACACCAAGCTTGAGTGCCAAACCCATACTTCGCCCAGTCTACTGGCGCTGCAAGACCTCGTCCTGCACCGTTCGATGGGGGTCCGCCATAAAGGTAATACCCAAGGAGCTCCAGGCCGCCCATGCCGACATCCTTGGCGGCCTTGACATCGCTAGCTACGACGTCTGTGTCTACTGATGCATCCGGGATCCAGTAGCGGAACTTTGGGCGAACATGCACCGATGGACTCTCGAACGTGCCTTTATCAATGCGTGCAGCTGTGGATAGGTCAGAGTCTCTTTGAAAGTTCTCAGTCGCGGAAGATGTGGTGATGAGAGTCAAAAGTGCAGTGTAGGTGGAGAGTAACATTGTGAGAGGTGCCTCGCGGCATTCGTCTCATTTGACGGGGGCAGAAGACGTTCGATACTCGTTCTCATGTACAATCCGTCTCATCGTGAAATCGGTAGAAATACAGAGCTACCTGAATCGTCGGTTCGCATTGAGATTCTCCGTGAGGCGAGAAGAGGAGAAGGCGGAGGTAGACGGCTAATTGCACCTAGCTCTTGGCAAGCCAAGCGCCGCTTCGTACATTAAATCGTTCTTTCCACACCTTATCTCCATCACCGCGTGTCTCCCCCGACACTTCTTGTGCCGCCACAGTGATGGAGTGGGACTGCAGAGGCCCAACTACTCCCCGCACCTCCGCGAGATGTGCGATTCGACTTGCAAGATCACGGACAGAGTTTTGCCAGCACGGTAAGACATTGTCCAGATGCTGCGACTGACGGCGCTGCACGAGGCGATGAGGTGGTCCCGGAGAACGGTGGAAGCGCAGAGCAGTATGACGTCCAATCTGGAGAGTCATAGTCACCGCCGACCTGGACGGGCCCCTTAAACCCTGCCAGAGTGAGAACATCTGCTGTGATGTATCTTGTGTACTGTACATGGGGAGCACGCACGCCGCGGATAACGCCCATTGCCTTGTTGCTGATAAGATCGCACTTCGAGAATCCTCTACCCTTGCACCATGGTCTTCCTCCCGGCCTCGAAGCGCGAGACCAGATGCGGAGTGAAGCCGGGAGGGAGATCCTTGGCCGGACACTCTCGCCTAGGCAAAGTTCTTGGTGGAAGGCTCCTGGGTGGGAGAGTCTTGGACGGTGGGGCGACTCTCAATGGTGGCATTCCGCTGCCAGTCGATGTGCCACTCGTAGCAGACGCTGGCTGCTGCCCCTGTTGTTTGAGCTTTTCCTGTGCCTCTTGCGCCTGTTCTTTGGCCTCCTCTGCCTGCTTTCTGGCCTGCTGAAGCTCCACCTGCAGCTTTTTGTTCTCCTCGGCCACCTTGTCCTTTTCTTCCCGGCTAGCTAGAGCGTCTGATGGTCCAGCTTGCTTGCTCTTTCTGATGCGTTCTCCGGCCTTCTTGACCTGTTCCTCGCGGTGGGACATTGAATCTTCCCGCTTTTTCAAATCTGCTTCTTTCTCTTGAACTCGCTGTTCTCGCGGTGCGATAACTTCCTCTCGCTTCTTCATGTCTGCCTCAAGCTCTTCTCGACGTTTGTTGGCAGCTTCATCGTTCGCCCTCTTCGCCTGTTCAACCTCTTGTATGCTCTTCTGGTAGCTCGGACAATCCTGGCCGCACTTGTCACAGCATGTCGTCTCATTGCGAGGCTGGTTCTGTTTCCATTGCCATGCTTCCGGTGTCAACCGCACTCTCCAACTCAAGCCGATGTTCCAATTACTGAACGGTTCGTTCCACTTGTGCGCTTCTCCATTCGAGAGCATGAAAACACCGGCACCATCTTTAGGGTTCTCGTCCCACGTGTGCAGGAACGAGTCTCCATACGTCGATCCAAACCAGAAGGTGCCAAGATGAATGCCGCTGTAGACATTCCACCATGTCTGCTGGTCTGTCAGGCAGAGCGGCGCCTTGAATCCTGGTCCAGTCGGCGCAAGGTATCTGTTGTTTCCTGCGTACTTCAACGTGATCCTAGTGCGGTCGTCGCCGTTGAACTCGAGGATCCAGCGAAAGTACTGCGGATCTTTGATGAACATGTTCTGACCTCCAACGTTCTGTACCCATCCCAGGCTGGTTCTGAAACCGGAACAGACACTGTCGAGGAAGACAGTACTACCTGATAGGATGGGGTTTCCTTCGGAGTCGACCACACCCACCACCGGGTGGCCTTCTCGTACAGCGGCGCTGTTCATTGTGCTTTGCTCTGCTCCCATCGATTGTCTTCCTCGTCAGTCATGACACTCCTGAGCGAACGAAAGTGCCATGCGACCGAGTAGGTACGGAAGATCTGACGCGGGACAGCATCGATCTCAACAACAAGGCTGCGTGCAGAGCGACCCGCGATCGATGACATGATCTACCGGCCACTGCCCAGGTTGGCAAACACACGAAACCGTGTTTCGCCAAACTTCACAGGAAAGGCGGAGCTTGCGCAACTCCGAAGTCTAGATGAAAGCTTATCCGCTTGACACTCCGCTAGTTCGTCAGCCTTGAGCAGTCAGCGAACCATGCGGAGGTAAGCCCGGTACACATAACCTGTTTTTCCAGCGTCTCTACCGATCTGGAATGGTTCGACGACGGTAGACCGCGGCGGTAGTCGGCTACATCATGGCGCGACCGTCGTGTTGCTATCTTTCGAAGCCTTCATCACGCAACGTCGTCAAGATACCGTTGCACAAGAAACACCAGATCCTCAGCCTTACGACGTAACCGATACCAGCGCAATGGCAGACGACCAAGCGGTGAAGACCGCCGACACGTAGGTATCTCCGTCCTCGTCGTCGCAACAGGATGCTGATGATACTCAAAGCACCGATATCCTGGCAAACCCAAGCAAGACACAAGTCGGCAAGAAGAAGGCAGCGCGCGAGCTTGCAAAGAAGACCGACGAAGAGCTCAAGAACATGGACCCCGAAACGATTAGACGGGTAGTCACAGATGCTGCGGGCATCTCGGACGACAAGAGCAGTCTGAAGATCCACATCGAGCTGGATCTGGAGGTGGAGGTGCATTTGTCGGCGAGGGTGTTGGGAGATGTTACCATTGGATTGCTGTGAGCAGAAACTTGCTATCTTGGAAGTGTTGGCAGGATAGTAACGATGTGTATAGTTCGGGATAAATCTGGCATTGCGAGCTCCTGCTCTGATTTTCTGGCGACCCTTCGATCTCGTCACCCTGTTGGAAGCTATACTTTGTATGCGTTGGATAGATCATACCAAATATAACCGTTGTTTCCTCATTCGTTTCACAGCGATCGCAAAGCGATTCGGTCTGTACCGAGGAGACGGAAGGCTGGCGGAAACTCACGTCATATCATGGGTGGTCCTTGCTCTCGTCCCGTCTCCGCAGCTGCGGACGCCATGGTCGAAGGTTAATCTGCATCAATTGTCGCTGATCTGATCTCCCAAGCCTGATTATGATGGTGTTTGTGAACAGGCAACAAAACGACGACTACTCCTCTGTGAGGATGAACTCCTGTCTTTTCAATTGATCTCACAATTTCCTCGCCTGCTCAAAAACGCAGTAAGAATTATGGTCTTCGGCATCCTCGCTGCGGTCGTTGCAGTTCCATCGATCGTCGGCACAACAGAAGCTATCCGTCAAGGCCAGAAAGACAATCAACGCGAAGAGCATCGTGGCAGCAAACACCACCTTACCGTCACGCTTGCATATCACAGCAGCTACTCTGCGCAGTTCAATGGCGCGCAGGTCGTCCTCAAAGACAACAAACTCTACGTCGACGTTCGACCCGGCGGCAGAGCAGAAGATGAGCTGTGGCCGGTGACAGCGAACTATCTTGCTTACCCGGGTAGGAAAGAGATATGGCGTAAGGCAGGCTATGCGAAGGGCGAGGGTTTCGTCACACTCATCAACGATCAACGGTTTCTCAACTGGGTCTACGTCGACAAAGTCACGCATGAGGTGAAGTATGGCGTTCGAAAGGACTCCGATCCGCATTTCGTCGGACCATGGGACTGCACGAAGATCGATCGACGTTTGACGTTCCAGGGCTGGGAGGGCTTCATTGCTGTACAAGAGCAGGAGAGTGACAAGCTGTGGGCGTTATACTTTGATTGCGACGATGATGGCTTGACTGGAGAAGGCCAGATTGGCAACTTGGATCCTCGTCCAGCGATGTTGGAAGTTGAGGTTTGGAGGAAAGAGATGCGGAGGGATTGGGATACTGCGATGAACGAACGGGCGGAGAGAATGGCACAGCGGGCAGAGAATGATGGGAATCTGGAGAAGGCTAAGGGCAAGGCTGAGGAGGCTGAGAAAGAGCAGAGCGGGGAGTGAAAAATAGGTGGAGAGTTTAGTTCAGGAAGACAATGAACACTAGCGATGCGAGGTATTGACTCTGGCAGAGAAAGGGACGGCCAAATGTTCGCGGTGAGTACAGTGGAAGCCGTCAGACAGGGTGTTGTCGGGTATCGCGAACGCCCCTTTCGAAATTTGGTTGGCGAGAATCAGAGATATCAGCCCCGTTCATGGAGCACCTTGGAACCAGCGGTGCGCGCATACAAGCATAGCCACGGTCTTTGGCCCGTTGGTGAGCTTCCGCCCTACGACATCACAATGCCTGCGGGTAAGGCCGAGGCCCACACCCGCAGAAGGACGAAGTGTGCACTCCCACTCAATTCGCTGCTCTCCCACGCTCCACGCAGCCATCTGTACTACACAGCGGCTCGCCCTAGACGAGCGCAGCGGAATTCTCTGTGCAAGTGCAAAAGTCGCGGCTTCGTCGTGGACGCCCTTGAGATCACAAACATCAGCCGAGAGCCCAATCGGGCTGCGGTGGCTGCCCTGCCTTCGCTCCGAACTTGCAGACGACCCTGCTTTTCCTGACGAGGTGTCTCAAACGGTATCAACGGCCATGTCTCGTCGATAGCTGAGTTACATTGCGACTTGTGTCCTGCGAGCATAATTCAAGAACGTATATCGGATCGCAGGAAATTTCCTAGATTGCCATAGACTATACCCAGCGTGGAAGCAAAGTTCAGAACAGGCGGACCGGTGGGGTGAGGCTGGCTGACCACAGAATCCAGGCCTTTCCCCACCGCAACCCCGTGCATCGTGCCTGCAGCCTTGCGACGCCACTATCCCAACGTCGACAGAGCTCCTTTTTCTCTTAAAGTTCTCTTCCAAAGATCAGAGCCATTCGTGCGGGCTTTCCACACATCTGCCAGGTTCACGATGCCGCAATCAGAGAAGGAGACAGCATTCGCCAGGCTTCTGCCTCTCACTACCGCTATTGTGCCCTGCATCATCGCAGTCCTGCTCTTCGTACAGAGTGGACGCCGATACGGCGATGGCCTTACGGTGTTTGTCTCCCACCAGCGTACAGCTGTGCAGATTCTGGTTCAGGTCCTCTCTCATGGTCTTGGGCTCATGCAGACCTTTTCGCTGCGCGCTGTCTACAAATTCGGCATCCGTTTACTGGCTTTTCGGAAGTCTGTTCGTCTCGGCAAACTCGGATCCTGCGCAGCACTCGCCGGTGGACAGGTCGATGTTTCCGGGACGCCAAGGCTGATGTTCCTGTCCGCTGCAGTGCTTGCCGTCTCCGTCATCCCTGGAGCGCTCTGGGCTGGCGCACTTACGCCTTTGCTTCTTATGCAACAGCTCCCTGGCGATGCCTCGATTGCGGTGCCATCGTACTCGCAAGCGTCGGTACATGTATGGGACAATGAGTTCCAAAGGAGAGGGTT
>JAKLLW010001232.1:0-17178 GCA_022814695.1 Neocatenulostroma microsporum
CGGTGATGAGGCAAGGTGGAGAGCTTTTCAAAAGATCGTGGGCTGTTTCGTTGGCGGGGCCAATGCACGGGCCAATCACGAGAAGGCGGCCACACGGCGATAACGGCGTTTGAACCTCGAGGCCCAAACCGACACCGCTTCGGTAACATGCTGCACTGCATCATCGCAGCTCGCGATTATGTAGAACAGAGGGAGCCATACTGTACTCCTATTACCGTCAGGGCACGGTAAGTCACAGAGGAACTGACCGTATAGCCAAACATGGCTTCCAAACCAAATGGGAGCGAGCAGGACGACTGTCAGTCCGGGAAGGTAGAACATTGTATACCAGCATACATGACAGGCTCGTCTTCTGGCTCTCACGACCGCAAGCGAATCTCGGTGTACTAGCGATCTATATGTTCGATGGAGTCTCCTCAGCCTGATCCGAAGAAACTACCACGCAATACAACCGCACCAACACCCAGGGGCAATGTACAACGGCGCAACGCACTAAAGTTCACGTCGCCTCACCTCCTTAGTACAAAGTACCTCCAATAGCCGTTACTTGCTGATTTTCACTTTACGCTGCTGCTGCTACCGTTGCCAGCATGGTTCGAGGATGAGGTGGGAGTCGCGGACGGGATCGCGGACGTCTGGAGGGCGGTAGAGGTAGCTGCAACGGAGCTGGCGGTAGATGATGAGGAGCTCGCCGTAGCCGAAGCCGCGAGAGATGTCGAGACAGCCGAGCCATTCGTTACGTAGAAGAAGCCACTGTTCAATGGATCCAAAGACTGCCCATTACTTGACATAGTGACTTCGAAATGCATAGATGCCAGCGGCGCCGAAGCGTCGACAAGTCCAGCAATCCAGGCGTATGTGCCTTCGCCTGGAGGATTAGCAACATCGGCTAGACGAGTGATGAGCTATAGACTTCATTGATCAAGTAGAGGACATGGAGACTTACAAAGAATTGCGATGTAGGGCCATGAGCCATCAGGCGTGTTCTGGAATACCCGGAGGTCAATGTGGTCGTATGTAGTATTCCACCGGACGGTTATGGGTGTCCTTGTTGAGATATATACAGTGTCTCCGTCAGCCGGCGGATAGATGAAGCCATTATTTTGGGCGAGTCCGCTCGTAGTGACAGTGAGCAAACAGAAAAGCAACGAGCATAAGGAACACATCTTGAGTGGGCAGGTCGTTCACTTTTGTTATCTCGCGAAGGAAGCGGCGGGCGGGGGCAGTTAACATTGTTCAGCTGGGACAGGCTGAGTTCTGGCCCCCACGGCGCACAGATTTGGTGGCGTCTGCCGGCGCAAGGCTGAGCAGCTATCGTGCACTCGTACCTATCTCGGGTGGCTTGGCGCTCAACAAGCGCTTCCGTGGAGCTGTCCTGATGGTGATCTGTGTGGATGCTATGCCGTATGTAGACAATGTATCGCCGAGTTGTAAAGTGCCAAGGAAACTGCCTCTTCGCCATCCGGGTAGTTGCAGCTATGGATATCGCGCCCAGGACGACATGCGATTGAAGTGGTCTGCGCCGTTTACTAGAGTTCGTGGCTCGTACAGCTATGTAGCTGTACACGATGTCAATGCGTTTCTATCAGGTTATATACACCCCAACGCCGCGCTAGAACGCTCCATAAAGCATCAGCAATGTACACTACGAGGAGGAAGACCCCAAGATCCTCTCGTAAGCATCCTCGACCTCCTTCGCCACACCCAGCAAGCTCACAATAACGACCTGGTGAATCACATTCGGCAGCTTGTCCCTATGCAGCCCTACCCACTCAAGCGGCGGCGTCGCCTCGCCCATATCTCTGAGCTGCGGCGTCTCGATAATCGGGGTTTCGAGGGCCCTGTATTCATACCTCAGCTGCGGCAGGTTCACCTCAGCGGTGATCTTCTCTTGGTTCTCCTTCTTGTCGCCGGCAGGCTGCTCTTCAGAGGCAGAGATCTTGACAGCGGACGCCGGCAGCTGCTTGCCTAGCCTAGAAGCCAGCGCTCTGGTGTGCGTTGTCCACATGCCTTGGATGAAGTTGATGCGGGACAAGTTCCAGCCGACATCAATCTTGCCGGCGAATAGACTCTTGAAGATGTAGTCAACGGTGTTCGACTCCGGAGACTGCCATGTTTGCATGGTAGCTACCACCTTCGGCACCCGCAGGATCGTACCACCCTTGGCGGCGGTAGCACTGCCAATCACTTCGTCCACAGAAACCTCCAGCGCCTTCGGTACGGCTGTCACTCTCTTGACTGTAGCTAGAGCAACCTGTAGCTGGCCTAGCGTCATTCCGAGCGCGCTATGTACCCTTCCATTCTCCAAGCCGACAGCAAAACGGCCTTGAACATTGTTTGTCTCGAGCTTGAGCACTTGGCTGTCGAAAAAGGTGCTTGGGTAGACACCGACACTGATAGCGCCAAGCGTGAGCACGACGTCGGTATGCAGTGAGATGCTTGTTGCTACGTCTCCAGTTGACTTTGGCAAAGCTGTTGTGGCCTGCTGCGGCTCTGGTCCAAAACGAGTTGGGATGATCGTGCTCTCCCTGCGCAGATGCTTCTCGATGTCTTTCAGCGACTGCATGTACGCTGTCTGCTTCTCCTGGATGAGCCGATCAAAGGCCTGAAACAGACCAACTGCTTGTGCCGAGCTCGTGGATGTGCAGAAGACATAGGCCTTCTCGCAGTCAAGGACAGCGACCAGGCGATCACGATCGGTGTCGGATTGTCGAACGTTGTACATCAGGAAGTCGAAGCCTTCAATGTCGCCGAAGGCAAAGGCTTGGTAGTCGAAGGCTGCCTTGGCTCGCAGCTTGGCAAATCCGGCCGAAGCTTGTATCAGCGGTGTCTTGCCCTCCGTCTTCGTGTCCTGCGGCCACTTAATCGAAGTACGGACACCAAGACCTGCAAGCTTAATGAATCCGCTCATCCTTCCAGTACTCGTCATGTCTAGCTCGCTCAAGCCAACGCACAAGTTCTGCTCCCAGTTCGAAGTCTTCTGCTGAGAAGCCCAGAGATCGGTGACTGTGAAGGACGTCTTGCCAATGCTTTGACCGAGATCAAGGTCGACGCTCAGCTTGCTGAAAGAGATTGTTGCGTTCCATGGAAAGGCGGCGGCAACAGCGGCGGCGTGATAGCGCTGCACTACGTATTCATCCGATCGTGTCGACTGTACAGAAGGAGTGGAAGGCTGTGCGTTACGAATCTCTGGTGGCAGCCATATCTCACGGAACAAGAGGAGATCCTGAAGCTGCTTTCCATTTACTGAGAGCCGGGTGGGGTTGAACTTGAGGATAGCAGACACACCGCTTTGGCCGCTCAGATGCTTGCTGTTCATGGCTGAGAGGACAATCGACTCCATATCGAAACTGAAGGTCGGCTCACGGGAGTACACATGTTTGACCTGCGCCGAGAGCTTCGATAGAACGGCAGACATGGCGAAGAAGTGGCCATAATCCTCAGACTCGATCGTGTTGACTGTGAAATAGAAGTCGTCGAGCACGAACTTGGCATCGACTCGAGCGATAGGCTGACAGCTGAGCCCGAACTCTTGCCTGCATATGCGGAGACCGAGATCGACCTTGGTCCTACCGAACAGTTTCGACGGGTTGGCAGAAACGATAGAGTCCTCTTCGAAGTACTTTTGCGCCGGCTTCCGCTCCGCCGACGGACTGGTCTTTGGTGTCACTTTCTTTCCTTGATCCTTCTTCTCCTGTTCTTCGACCTCCTGGTGGCGCATGACTTCCTTAACGCTCCTGGAGACCTCCAACATTAACGGTACGACATTGGGAAGGAGCATATTGCTCGATGCGTCCACTCTCAGTTCTCCGTTAACAGTCGGCTGGTGCTCCCGCGCATTATATTCCACCTTAAGCGCAATACCTGGAGCCCTCAGAGTCGTGTGCAGAATCTGGCCATCGGAGGCAAATTGTCCGTACCGGCCATGCTGTGGGATGTCGGCTTGAGAAGCAGCAGCCATAGACCCCAAAGACTTGTCGCCAGGATTCGCGCCTTGCATGTAGAACTGTGCGCCTGCAAAGTCTGCTTCTACAAGCACCGAGCCTAAGTGTTTGGTATCGAACAGTTGGGTACGGGGAGCGCCTGTCGCGGTTGGTGTGCTCTCCCAAGTCGCAGTCCCCATCTTGAACCTATTCGTGGCGTACTCGATGGATCGCTGCAGTCCATTGACCGGTACCATGAACCTAGACTCCAGGCGCAAATCCAAAGCCTTCCCAGTCGCTTTCAATGCCAGACGGCGGCTCTTTCCCTCGGTCCAGTAACCGACACTAAAGCCTACCTCAGGAAGCAGCGCCGAGTTGAGTGCCCGGGACTTCTTGCTATCAGCCTTCTTGGTAAGCTGTACGAGCACATCCTTGATGGTAAGCCGAGCTTCATGACCACCATGAGTGGTAAACTCAATACTCGTTACCGTGAGCACAGCGTCTACCGCTTTGGCTCTGGGTACTGCCGCAAAGCGTTGATCCACAAGCCAAGACACTTGTATGTCAGTCAATGCCATTGTAGTCTTTACGGACAGCAGGTCTTCAGCCGAGAAGGAAGCTTGATCTCCATCGTCAATTTGTCTCCTGCTTATGCCTTTCACCACCGTGTGCCGACGCTTGTCTCGCAGCTTGCGCAGGTATTCGACCTCTTTGGATACGTCCAGATCTCGTAACCTATCCTGGAGATGGTTGATGACATCAACAATAGTCGCCGCGGTCTCGGGGTAGGCATTCGCTTCCAAGCCATCGCTACGTATATCAAGCTCATGGACAATTGTGTGGTCCTCTTGCGTCTTCGGTAAGAAGTGTATCTTGAGTCCAAGGATAGCTTTTCCACAGGGCTGATGATTGCCGCGGTCGTCTATCCACAGCCTTGCACCAATGTCTTGTACTTGCGCCCGGACCTCCGGTATCAGCGGATTCGTCTCGGAGATGGTGTTACGATTAGATGCAGTAGCGTGTACTGGCCCGATACCAAAGTCCACCTCAGCTGTTGAGCGTCCTCGCACTTGCGGCGTGCTGGCCGATACTCGAATGCCAAGCAATGCGAAGCGGACGTCAAAGAGTGTCTTCTTCGGGTCTCCAGAGGTGACGCGCTCCGCCTCTGGAGTACTCCAGTCGATGTTCGCAACATGTTGCTTCATGTCCTCGACACGGTCCTTCACTGCCAAGAAGATGTCTTGAACCTCAGGCTTGTTCACAACCGATATCACCCCTTGGACGGCGGAAGCGTCGATCTCTATCCGCTCGATAGTAGTGGCAACCGAGACAGACGTTTCATCCGGTTTCAGCGCAAAGTCGACGTGGCCGTTGATAGGTGGAAACTCGAGAAGGCCTTGGCTATGCCGCTGATTCTTGCTTAGATTGACGAAGGCGTGGCTCTGCCGGCCAACGTCAAAATCTATATCAACCAGTTTGTCGCCGACGAGGCTAGGCGAGACCCGCACACTTGCCGCCTTCCCATCTAGTCGATAGCTCAGTGCTTGCAGTAGCGAGATCTCCACGTGCAAAGCGCCAGCTAGAAGGGCTATATTGAGTTTGGGAGGCGGAGCCCTCATGCCTTCTTCGCCTTGTTGAGGTCCTGCGGCTGACTGTGTTGCCTTCACCGTACTGACCAGCTTCATGATCATGGCGACCTCACCGACAATGACGGCATCGGCTATGTCCAGAATGCCCGGGAGTTGCTCTTGAACAACAATCTCGAGATCATCGTACGCCCCAGCGACAACCACAGCCGGAGGCGTCTCCACGCCCTTCGTCGCCTGGAGGTGGTGAATGTACAGACTCGGCGAGGTAAGCAAAGACTTCCAGATACGACTGGACGGCCCATGCACTTCTGTTATGGCGCGGTCGACGTTCACCATCGCGCTTGCTGCCTGGCCGTAGCGTTCGTTGACTTGTGTAGTCCCCACCAAAGACAGCTTCAGGCCTTCAGCACGGGCCAGATGTCTGAGATTGATGGTCTGCAGCGTGATACTGCCGTCGTCAGTCGAAAAGACGATATGGAAGTCATGTCGACTGAGCTCATCACTTAGCATCGCCGATGCGCCGTGAGGGCTGTCAGCTTCCTTCGGCTTGGTAACAGCCTCGAAGTCGTCAATCATCGGCAAGACATCTTCCGCAACCTTGTACAGATCCCAACCGAAGGCGAACGCAATTGAGCTGGTGTGGATCTGAAGAAGCGACTTGGTCCGCTTGTTCTCCTCTACCAGCATCAGACCCGTAGGGACTGTCGGAGGCGTCGAATCAAGACCCAGAGATGTCTCCTCCATGACGATCTTGTTTGCTTGCCCGCCGGTATCTATGCCAACGCTTAGCATCTCCGACCTCAACGTCATGGTAAGTGGCAGCTGGTCCGGCTCTTCCAACGGCCGATGTTCCGCCTCACTGAACAGCATACGGAAGACCAAAGCCTGATCCACATTCGGCACATCCCAATTGCGCCACTGCGCCCAGCCCTGTAAGACCTTCGCCGGAGCATCATCTGGGCAAGTGAAGTCATGCTTCTTCCACGGCGCCATGAGGTGCTTTTTCGTTGCTTCGGGTAGAGACCGCAAGATGTGCCGAAACCGCGCCAGTACTTTCCACGAGTCTTGGTTCCTGTAATGGTCTGGGAAGGCGCGCAAGACGTATGTCATGCGTGACAGGAAAGGCGGGTCGCCGATGTCTTCGCTTTCTTGGGTGAGGGTGTAAATCAGCAGTAGCAGCTTCTTCCGGGCTTCTTCCAAAGGCGTGGTGAACAACGAAGCCATGTCATCGACAAGCTTAGCGATCCTCAAACCAAATTGGCCTAAGTACCTCGCCTCACTGCCCGCGACAGCCATAGTAGTGTCCCTGACGGACGCATGGATAGACTGTGTATTCGCAATCGCAATCCACACAAGGATATCGTCCATGCGAGCGCTGACGGCTTGCCTCAGCTGGTCTTCGCCGTGCTGACCACTCAAGGCAATGTCCAGACTTTCGCCCACAGTATGCAACGCGAGAGATTGCTTGCCACCCTCCGAAGAAGGCTTGTCCCTGACGCGAACCATCTGCTCCAACCCTGTGATCGTGATATCGAGCTGATCGGAATCCGAGTCATGGTCCGCAGCAGGACTCAGCACCCGCAGTCTCGCAGACGGCAGACTAGCGTTGATCTCAAGAATACTGCTCTGCCCATGTTTTGCCTTCTGTCGAGCAGATATGGTGCCCATGACGTCCAATTGGAAGGCATCCATGACATCCTCCGGCGTCTTGGGCGTGAGCTTGCTGAGAAGCTTTGCAGCGAAGGGTCCAACCCGCGGCTCAACGTAGGCTCTGATGCCGGGCTGGATCTTGATGAAAACGCTTGTATGGTCCGCGTCCTGCTCTAGGTTAGGGTCTTCAATCATATCCATCGAGGAACGTCTAGAACTTGTGTCGTCTGCGGCAATGCTGTCCGGGAAGGCGGGTACGTTCGTCTCATCGGGCTTGACCTGATCCAGCGGGAAATAAGGCTCCGCGAACGGACTGGAGAAAGCCATTGTAGACGGCGGTAAACCAAAGGCAGCACGTTCATCGTCGCTAGCCAGTCCGCGAATGCGCCTCGGTGATGATTGACGGGACGAGTTCTGGGTCCTCGCGGATGAGACTCCGCTCTGACTGCTAGCTTGTCTCCTGATAGACTTGAACATGGTGTTGCCACCTCCAGGAGGACGTTTCGAAGGAGATATAGATCCCGTCCCACCCGGCCCGCGGATAGAACTCGATATCGAAGAAGAAGACTGCTTGGACCTCAGCACCTTGGCACTGACGAAGCTCGGTACCGACTTGATTGAAGACGGCCGTCTCATCCCTCTCCCTTTCCGATCCAGCGGCGCCGGAAACCCAGGATACGGATACGCAGGCGGCTTGACATCCCCCTCATCCACATAGCCCTCCGGCAAGTAGTCCTCTCCACGCAACAGCCACGGCGCCCGTCCAGTGCGTAGATCAGACTGCCGGATATGCGCCTGCTGATCCTTGCGATGACCATCGAAGTCCTGCTTCCGCACCACAACATCCACGCTAGCACCAGTCTGCAAAAAAGCAAAAGTCTTCACCGGCAGCCTCCTATGCTCCCTTACCCTCTGCCTCAAAGCACTCCTCGCATCAACACAAGCCACAGTAATCTCCGGCGCCAGCACACAAATCCTCTGCGTGAACCGATTCCCCGCCCAATCATTAGTATCAACACTAATCGGCTTCGCGCTCAACAACAGCGCATCGCTGCCCACATGCATCCACAGCCTCACAATATCCGTGCGGACCTGCACGAAAGAGACGTCGTTGAAGACATTAGGCGAGAAAACCGGCAGCGCATTCTCACTATCCGCAAACGTAGCCGCAAAAGCCCTCCCACACAACGCCAAATCATGCACAAACCCGCTCGAGCACTCCCCCGTCAAAGCACCCACATCGATATCCCAGGTATTAACATACGCAGGCTCATTAGGCGGGAGCCCAAAAGCGCGATGGCCATAGAGATCCGTGTGTCCCACAAACACCTGCGTGGAAGAAGCCTGCTCTGTAGGGCTTTCGTCATTGTTGTTGTCCGCAGCGGAGCCAGATAGCAGGCTGAGTGGGGAGAGGTTCAAAGCCATGTCGAGGTAATAGCTCAGAATGCGTAAGTCCAAGTTGGCGTGAGGTAAATCCGCTCTTACGAACTCCTCCCCTCCATAAACATTCGTCGGAAACAACACCGTCGAGTCCTGCACAACAATGCAAAGAATAACATCCATCTCATTGACCGCCGCCGGATGGGGCACACTCGCCATTTTCGCGTTGGCTTCCGTCAAATCATCACTAGCGTTCTGGAACTCCTCCAAAGTCTTGAAGTGCACGTAGTCCCCGAAGTAGTTCTCTTTGATATTAATTAACTGCCTCACGAGCTGGCCGTAAGCTTTGAGACTGAAACCCCAGCTCTCAATATCGAATCTCAAGATATCCGTAAGACCTTGCCGTTCTTCTCCATTCTGGTCGAACGACCCTTGAAGCGTAAGTTTGGGCAGGTCCGCCACCCTCTTATCCCTCAACAAAGTGTGAAGAGTATTCCTCGGCGGACTCAACATCCTCATCCCCATATCCAGACTCAAAACATCGAACGATATCTGATTCCTCTTCGGCCGGAAGTTCTCCAGAGGAATGTGGATGGCTCCCTTCAAGGACCGGCCTTCAAGCGTGCAAAAATCATTATTGTCAAAGTCCGCTGGGTCATTCACTATATTTGCGTCGTTGACGTTGAGGTAAAAGACCCAGTTCCTGAACTCGATGTTCAGGTCGTAATAGTAGGGGACGAAAGTATAGAACTCCGGCGCCGCGCCACTGGACCAGTCGTTGACGATGTCGATTATGAGAAACATATGATCCCTCAAAATAAACAGTTCCAGATCATCGCAGACAATGTTAAACGGCCATTTCCGTAAAGCGTTCCACTCCAGAGGCTGACTGATGTCCGCGTCCAAGGTAAGTGGCCCGGCACGCCAGAGAAGGCCATGGTTAACGGAAGAGGACATTTCCGTCCCCTTGACGTCCAAGTCAAGGAAATTCTTGAACCCCGTCGCTCGAGGAAGCATATCCTGCCGAAAATTCACAATCGAGTCCTTCTTGACCGTAATATCCAGCCATCCATACGGCCTCGCATCAGCGCCAGGCTGATTCTGTTTCCCCTTTCTCCCCCGTCTATAATGCCGCCGTCGACGGCCATGTTTGCCATGCTTTCCGGTATCATCTTCACCCTCCCCCTCCCCATTACCATTCGACTTATCCGCCCGCCCTTGCCACTGTTCGTCCTTTGATGGCTCGCGCGTGGGGACTCGAAGAGTGACGTCTTCTTCCACACTCACAAAAATCTTGAAAACGGTGCACAGTCTAGTCTCCCCGGGCTTCAATTGCTCCATAGCCACCGAATCCACATACTGCGCCGGAAAGAATATCTGCTGTAGATTCACTCTTTGCCTATCAGCCCAAGGCCCATATACCACAGTCCCTCCATGAACACCGAAGTCTAGCCCATAGTCGGGGGGTTTAGAACCATTGATATCGTCGTCGTAATCTTGCCCCAGCAAACCGTCGCTGCTTTCTGTGGGCAGGATGTCGGGGACTTTGCCGGGGATGTCCCAGTAAAAGCGAAAACTCAGGCGAGGGCAGTCTACCAGTGTGGAGGCCTTGGCGTACTCGACGTTCTGCCATTCATCGTGCTCGGTTTGTTCTTTGTCGTCTAGATATCGAGTTAGACCGTGCCATTGCCCCTGGCCAGGGAGTTGTTCTTGTAAGGTGGTGTCTGTATGTTCCATCCCAGACACCATGCTCGCCGTCCTCAACGACCCGGTATGACTCTTCCTCCTCCGCCGCCGGAAAGGCTTGGCGATGGAATGCCACATACTATCGAATTTGAGCGCCTGCCTTGCCGCCCAAGTATCGCTATAAGGAACCTCTGCTTCCTTCTCCCGAAGAAAGCGTCTAGCAGCATCTATTTGCGTCTGCTTGAAATCCCGATTCGGCTTCATCTGCGCACTAACCTTCTCCATCTCGAAATTAAAGAGCAATTTGAAGATATCCAGCTCCGTGGCTGTATGGCCTGCGTCGATGGTTCCCGATGCCTTTTCGATCTTGGCGGTGACGATGCTGGTTGTGTGTTCGTTGCCTACAGCTGCTGCAGCGCGTTTGCATTCAACTTTTATGGGGAGCATACGGAGTATAGAGGGGATCTCTGGCTTTTCGTAGGCGCCGGCGTTGACGCTGGGGATGGTGTCGTGGCGTGAGAGCTTCTGGGCGCCTGTGACGTTGGGGGCGCCGTGCTTCTCGTTCTCTTGGCTTGAGGATGAGCTGCCGTTGCTATCGGAGGAGCTTGGAGAGCCCTTGCCTTTCTTCAAGGTGGCGTCGACCACGAAGTCATAGAGCGGGCTGCGATTGTACACGAATGCCTCTACTCCAGCGACTTTGATCGATATGCGACATGGTAGCTCCTTCTTCTTCTTGCCACCAGCCTCCTCCGCCTTGCCAATACTGCGACTCCTACTCCCCCTCGTCTTCCCATCCGCAGAACCCTCCTTACTCTTCTCCCCATCCCCACTCGCAGCACTACCACTACTACTCTCCTTCCGCTCCTTCCCCTTCCCCCTCCGTCCCTCCTCATCCTCCCCGTCAAATATCTCCGCCCCCTGCACCTGCGTCAACCAATACCGCCAAGTAACATGTCCATCCCTCACAAACACCGTCACATTATGTCCATGATACCTAATACTCTTGAAGAAGATCCTCCCTCCCAGCAGACTAATCTGTAGCGCAGTAATGTCAATGTAGGCCCGGTATTTATGCCATGTCCACGCCCGTATGCCGTAGGAGACGAGGGTGGCGAAGAGGCGGTTGAAGTAGAAGAGGAAGAAGACGGCGAGGATGGCGCAGACGAGGATTTCGACCAGGAAGATCCAGTTGAAGCCTACCACGGGGCCGAGTGGGGTGGCTGTTAGGGCCATGGTGAAGGTGAAGGTGGACTATACAGGAAAGTCTGACGACTGCATTGGTGTAGGCGGAGGGCGTCTCATCGTGGGAGCATCTCATACAGTCCTCCGAATGTGTATGCGATTGGTCGAGAAGTGAATGCTCGAATGTAGAAGGCTATACCGAACGTAGACAGTGGAAGGCGTTCGGATTGGAGCGCATGTGAAAGCACGACTCCACCACTGGGGTTAGCTGTACGCTGTGCACGGACTGTCGATCATAAAGTCGCGACTCACGCGCAACAGTTAGCTGTACGCTGTGAAGCTCTCCAAATTGATCGAAGCCTCCGTAGGAATAGGCGACATACCACCAACAACATCGCTACAGTATGATCACATGACAAAATGCCGCTCGATGATGCAGAATCCGAGAAGTTCCGCTCTTGGGTCATCAAGAAGCTCGAGCAGATCTCTGGAGCGCAAGATCTCGCGGACCCAGACGTCCTCGTAAGTACCAACGAATGTCACCTCGTAAGTACCAACGAACCCATGGGCCACTGCTAACTCATTGCCTACAGGCCGACTATGTTCTAGCCCTAGTCAACACAGACGATGCCGAGCCCTCAAGTTGCATAGAACAACTCAAAGATTTTCTTGGCGATGGAGCAGAGAGCTTCGTGAAAGATGCGTTCGCAGCGATTGCAGCTAAGGCATATGATCCATCGACACGACCTCCACCACGGTCTGCAGCAGCAATCTATGAGCCGCCGAGACGATTCTCAGAGAAACGTTATGAGCCGCCGAGGGGGCAGAATGAGTCGAGGAAGCGGGGATATCAGGATGGGGATGTGGATATGGATGAGAGTCAGAATGGTGGAAGGAGATCCTCCTATGAGGGTGGGGACAGGCCGCTGAAGCAGCCGCGGAGGGGTGGGCGAGGTGGATTTGAGGGGAGGGGTGGGAGGCAGGTGCAGCAGGCTATGGGTGGAGGAGGGTTTGCAGGGGCACCGTTTGCAGGGGCACCGTTTGCACCAGGACAGATGCCGTTCCCACCACCGCCGACACCGCCGCCCGGCATGCCACCCTTTGATCCGACAAATCCAATGGCGACGCTCATGGCGATGCAAGCTATGGGCTTCATGCCGCCGATGCCGAATGCTACTTCTCCGACTGAAGCGAATGGGTTTGGCGGTACACCAAAGACCGGGCAGCGTTGCAGAGACTACGATAACAAGGGTTACTGCACGCGAGGCGCATCTTGTCCGTACGAACATGGTGAGAACCCATACGTCGTCCCTCAGCAGAACGGCGAGTACAACCTGAACAACTCCATCCTCGGCGTAACACCAACCCGCACCGGCCACATCAACGCCTCACCTTCCAGCTACCAAATCAAGCCATCGCCTAACAACAAACCCGCTCGCGGAAGAGGAGGCGGAAATACATCCTACCGCGGCGGCAGAGGGCGAGCAGAGTTCTCCAAAGTCGGCATAGACCACGACCGCTCCAACACCACCATCGTCGTCGAACAGATCCCTGAAGCCAAGTTCAACGAAAAGGACGTCCGAGACTTCTTCAGTGCGTTTGGCGATATCCAGGATATCGCGCTGCAGCCTTACAAGCGGATCGCTCTGGTCAAGTACGATCGTTACGATGCGGCGAGGGATGCTTATAGTAGTCCGAAGAGTGTGTTTGATAATCGGTTTGTGAAGGTCTATTGGTATAAGCCGGATACACTTCCGCAGCCTCCGGGTGGTCATGGTGCTGCGAATGGTAATGGGTACGGCAACGAGGACGTGGAGATGAAGCAGGAAGAGCCGGACTTCGACATCGAAGAAGTAGCGAGACGGCAGGAAGAGGCTCAGCGCAGACATGAGGAGCAAAAACGCAAGATCGAGGAAGCTGACAGAAGGAAGGCGGAGATCGATGAGCAGATCCGGAAAATGGAGGAGGAGCGGAGAAAGATGGCTACGCTGCTTGCGAAGAAGAGTGGTCAGCCTGTCCCAACAGCGAGCAGTGAGACGAATGGCGTTGAGGACGAACAGACAAAAGCCCTAAAAGCCAAACTCGCAGCCCTGGAGTCCGAAGCAAAAAGCCTAGGTATCGACCCCGACGCCGAATCCGACATCCAAGTTGCGAACGGCTTTTCCGGCTACCCATCCTATCGAGGCCGCGGCGGTGGTGGGCACAGAGGACGCTGGGCCACTCGCGGCAGAGGCACCTACCAACGCGGAGGAGGGTATCGTGGCGGTTTTGCAGGTCCCGGTGGTAGAATCACCAAATCCCTTGACAACCGCCCGAAAACCGTCTCGATCATTTTCGCTGAAGGCGGGTATGCGGAGCACGAGGAAGCGCTTAGGCAGTATCTCGTGCTCAACAGCCTTGATACGGCGGTTTTGGTGAAGCATCCGGAGAGGGAGGATGGGGCGCTTATTACGTTTCTGCAGAGGTTTGAGGGGGAGAACTTTATGGCTGCTGCGTTGTATGATGGTCCGCTTGCTGCTTCGGACTTGCCGAAGCAGTTGGGGAAGGTTGAGTTGGGGTGGTGTAGGCTCGAGGACTTCGAGTTTGGGAATGGTGGCGCTACCAGCAATGGCGGGTATGAGAACGGAGGTCATGGGAATGGGAATGGGGATACGAAGATGGCTGAGACCGAGACTGAGGCTGCCGTGGATCGGGGTGAGCAGGAGCAGGAGGAAGTGAGGGAAGAAAGGAACATGGATATGGATACTTATGACGAAGTCGATGAGGGATAGAATCCGGACACCGTCGGTGCCGATACTGAGACGATGAGTCCGCTTGGGAAACTTGAAGCTTACTTGCAGGAGTTGCGGCGTAACGATGCGATACCCTCTAGTGCGAATACTGCATAGCGAGCTCATCCAATAGCGACATCACTGCATAGCGAAAGGAGAATATTGGCAATGATTGTAAGAGTAACGAAAGTGATGTCTACATATTGCATAGGCAGGGACAACGTTGTACCATAGCATAAGGTAGCATCGCGGCTCGAAAATCACGAGGCTGCAGCGATCGTGATGTACGAGCCCGAGTCGTCCTTCAGTGCCAATAGCCGATCCTGCCACCACGAGCAGTCTGCCGTTTGAGCCATTTCGAGTTGGCCACAAAGAAGGCTCATATGTGCTGGGCAGTAAGGCTTGCTCGACTACCCGCAGCGAAGGGTGCCGGATGCCGCGGAGGCCATTGCAGATCCGTGCCTCCCCCTCTTGGCATCTCATGCCAAGTGTGGCTCCGCACCGCTAGCCGCAATCTTCTTCCTTCTTCCTCCAACACCACATCCTCTGGACGATACCATCCTTCGTGAGCCAAGAGCTAATAGCCGAAAAGCCGCGGCTGGACGACTCGTGATACGACTGTGCCACACAGTGTTAGAGGTCACCGTGAAGAAGATAAGAAGGTAGGCGCCTGTGTGGCAACCTCTCGTCTGGTCTCATCTTCGTCTCGATTCCACCGAACAAAATACCATCTAAACACCGCCAACGATGTCTCAACTCTCCTCCACTCTCGCGCAAAGCTCGCAGAAAAACAAAGAGCTCCTCGCCACGCTTGAACAGACTGACTATGCCCCTCCAGCTCTCAAGCAGAATAAGGAATACATCTCCGATTTGAAGGAACAAATCGAAAAGCTTGACACCCAGCTTAAGAAGCTGCACACGGTTACGGAGAGTGAGAGGGACGATCATGTCAAGTACCGTGATAGTCATGTGAGGAAGACTGCTTACAAGGTTGTGGGGCAGAAGGATAAGTTTGAGGAGAAGGAAGAGGTATGTTCAAATTTCCTTTATGCGTTTTACACACTGCGCTATATACTGCTTCCCAAACGGGGTGCTTGTCGTAGCTGTCCGACTTCCGTTGCACTGCGGAGGCATCGCTCTGTTGCTGACCTCTTCTCCCTCAATCAGCAAGCAGAAAGGGAGTTCTTGCAGGCATGGCAAGAAGAACGCGAAGCCAAAGACCGCCGGGAAGAGCTCTCGACGGCCCTCCAAACCGCCCAAAACGAAAAAGGCAAACTCGAGACCGACACTGAGCGGCACGATCAAGCGCAGCAGGAGCTTGACCAGATGTACAACTCGATGTAGCACTTCAGACTCATAGAATCCTTGGGAGGCCCTGCTAACTTGTAGATAGCTTCGGCGGCAAGATCCCAGATCTCCCAGCAGAGTACGAGATGGAGAAGACAGTAAACTCCTCCCGCGACTGGTATCAGCAATGCGAGAAGCAGATGAATGCCGATAACCACGCCTTGAAGGCTCTAGCCGCTGCTGATCGCCAGATGGCGACCGCTCAGGAGAATATGAGTAGCTCGCTCAGCTATTCGAAGGCGGATATGTGGATTGGAGGGACGTGGACTGATATGTGAGTGGACGACTGACCGATATGACCCTACAACCGAGGCTGTAGACGCATGCACTAACTTGCTTACCCGATGATGGAAGGATGGAGCGAAGCGAATTGTCGAAAGCCCAGAACGAAATCACGCAAGCTCTCTACCACATGAGTGAGGCTACTCGGGCACAGCCAGCGATTCAGATGCCGAGCCAAGTCAACATTGACAATGGGCACTGGGTAAGTGATGTGCTCTTCTCCAACATCTTCTCGAGCATGGCGCAGCATGACCGCATTAAGGACGGTGATGCGCAGCTCAAGAAAGCTGTGGCGGAGTTGAGGCAGGAACTCCCGAAACAGCAACAGCGCGTTAAGGATGTTGAGAGCCAGTTGTGGGAGGCGTCGCAGAAGCTGAAGGATGCGAGACAGGAGTTGCAGAGGATTAGAGCTGAGGCTTTTGTGCGGTTGGCTGGTAATGGGGATGGGAATGGGAATATGGTGGTGGATGGTGGCAGTGATGTAAAGCAAGCACCACCTGTGTACTCTTGATTTTGGCGTTCAATTTAATCACAGCTAGTGTTGCTCAACCCAATGACTCCAGTGCTCACACTCACCATCGCATCATGGCCTTCATATTCTCAGCCCCACTTTGTAGGCTCTCTGTGGCATCCAAGAGCCTCTGTCTACTTCCTAGAATCCGACGAGGTGGTCCCACACACTTACTCCTCGTGAAAACCACACTCGACGAAGAAGTCTAAAGTCGTGTATACCCAGTACCTCACAGCTACACAACTTCAGTAGTTATCGCCACGACGTACCATTGACCTCAGGTCCTCTGCCTCCCGCTGCAATCTGTCCGTAGCGTCCAAGAGCCTTTCTGCCTGCCTCTCGATCCTACGAGCACCAGGAGCTGACTTGGCTCGATATCGGTAATCGTCGCCGATGTCCAACAGCCCCATCCCCCTGCTACGGCGGCGCCCTCGATTTGACGGCAACATCTTCCTTCCCCAGCTATCATCCTGCGCCGTTCTTCCTTTCGTTCGGAGTATGTCGTAATCGTCATCTGAGCCCCAGCCTCCCATGCGCCTGCCAATACCGTCGTCCCCGGAGTCCCATTCATCCGCAACGCCGTCTAGAGCTCTGGCCAAAGAATGCATGTCCATTTTGTACAGCTCGCGTGGCAGCTGAGGAACCACACGAACCATCTCTCGCAGGCATGCTCGTTTTCTATCATTAGGCATGTCGGCTCGGGAAATTGCGTATGTCCACAGGGCGAGATGCCGCATGCTACCGAGCGGGAGGATGCGTCTCCTATGGATAAGGAAGAAGTCCCGCAACACTTTGCCTAGTGGCCTGCTCTTCGCTTGGTGAGAAACGGCAGCAAATGCAAGGAAAACCAAGAGCGT
>JAKLLW010001233.1:0-17160 GCA_022814695.1 Neocatenulostroma microsporum
GCCCTTATAGGAATGATGGTACTTTTGATAGTAGTAAAGCATCCATCCTGGCGCGAGATACCGGTGAGCGAAATAGCGACACTGGGCGAAGTGATCGTGACGCCTTGTGTAACGTACGTGTTTGGGCCACTGCCGGTAGGCGTTCCGGTTATCACTTCCGCCATACTGAAGGTTGCATTGGAGTTGCAGAGGTTGTCCGCGCCTGGCCTCGTTCGTACCGGCCAATAGAGCAACTGCGCTGCTTCGGCCACGATCGTACATGCGTTGCACGTAGCTGAGGATGGATTGAACCCTCCAAAGGCTTTTGGAGAGGAAGCCGTATAGAACACATCGCCCGTAGTGGGAAGTGTTGCATCGTCTTCAGTGAATTGTCCAAACGATGCCGGCAACGGAGCGGCCGTATAGAACTCAACGGAGAAGGAGGAGGTCGACGTAGATTCGGCATAGTCGCATAACGGCGTGCCATACTCTGGAACGATCAGGGCACTACTTTGCGAGTACAGCACTTGGCAGTCTTTCCGATCGATCGAGCAGCTTGGTTTCGGCGAAGGATAGGGGCGGCTTGACAGTGCTGTTGTGACTGTCGTCGCAAAAGCAGCTTGCGCGATCGTGCTGTTGTTTGGCAGTGTCGTCGCCGGTCCTACAATCCGCGGATGGCCATCGCATAGCTTGGTCGTCCTGGTGGCGTCGAAAGCGGGCACAACGTGACTGACTCGTGGCACCGTGGAGGTTCTGGTTGTGTTCATGAGCCCAAGGTTGTCCAGCGACCAGAATGCAGAAGACGAAAGGTAGTCCGACAGAGCCGTCGCGCAGCTTCTGGCGTGGGAAAGGGCATCTCTAGTCGAAGTCGTATTTTGAGCGAGGCTGCTGGTAAACAAGCTGGCTGACAGCTGAGTGGTGGTTCTCGACGTCGTGTTAAGCGTCTGCGATTGAGACGTGGTACTCTCTTCGGTAAGCGCAGACAGCGAGCTCGAAAAGTGGTATGGGCCCAGAATACTCGTTGTTGATAGTGTGCGAGTGCCATTGGTGACAGCTGCAAGGCCATTCTGGGTCAGCGAAAGTACGACCAAGAACCAAAAGACGAGTGTTCGAGCCATGGTTGTGCGGTCGTCCGTAGAAGCTAGAGTAAGAACGACATGCACAGCAGGTAGCCGCTGAAGGAAGCAGGTTCGCAGAAGTAGGCACGAAACACCTATCTTGGGATTTAGGTGTACAGCACGGGAGGCGCCTTAGTTCTATGCATGTTGATCCTGCATCTCCCACCACCCGGTCGAGATGAACCTACCACTGGGCAGGCTGTGCTATACTGTTAATTACGTTTCACCTGTGGTCTAAAACAGGCAAGCTCCTCGCGGGTGGTGCCTGGGGCTATACCATTTCGCCCGTTGCTTGGGCATCTACTGACCGTCGTCCAATCAGTGGAATCAGCGATCAGCCGCAGCGCACTAATGTCAGCCATTTGGGGGCTGAATATCACAGAGCATCGCCAAAATAGTCCAAAAGGTATCTGGGCCTCACCGGACTTATGCAGGCCGCCTGCTCATCTCCGCCAGTACTCTGCCGCAACGCCAAGATACCTACATAGTTCCTGCATACGTCTTGCGCCCGGTTTAGCGATAAATGCAGAGTACTCTGGAGGCGGCATCTGGGGGACGTCGGTGTTCATGTCATCTGAGCCTGATGCCGTCAAGCAGAGCGCGGATGGTGGTGCAAGGCAGGCGTGAGGTCTAGAAGGCTGCTCTACGATGCGGAGCCCCTTTGTCTAATTTAGCGTGCCGTCGATGTTGAGGTGCGGCTGAGGAAGCAATTTTCCGTGCTTAGTCACATCTGAATGCCTAAGGCGTGACACAAGCTGCTGAGCGCTCATTCGGAGGTTTGCTCGGGCTGCTTTGACGCTAGCCAATGGCCTTGGAACGCAAACTTTTGGTGCTTTGCGAACTTGGACTGTTCTCCATGTATTGCTGAAAGTGAATGGTGGTCGTATCAGTAGTCTACAGACATCCCGGATCCAGCGACATCGGATGGCTATCGATGTAGCCCTTTGCGGATCCTGTTATGCGGCCAGCACGATAGCACCGGCTCAACTGTTGGCCGCGACTGTCGGTAATGGACGCAGAACTCCATCACGACCTGCCTGTCCGCGCGGACTACGAGCGATAAGGCTGGGGATATAATGGCAGTCTTCTAGCGGCACTCAGTGAAGTATTGCTGACTTTCTTTTCATATCTGGGGAACAGCCCTTCCACGACTTGGCCCTACACAGGAATCTTGAACGAACGGAGTAAATCTCAAGATGTTGCTGACACCTTTATTGGCATTGACCGCATTCGCGTCCGCTGCCCAGGTCAAGACAGGCCTCGAGATTTTGATCGAAAGCGGATATGAGCAGCTGGACAACCGAAAGGCCATCATCCTCACCAATCCCACTGGCATCACGCCCGATATGTACCTCGGTGTGGACGTCATGGTGGCCTCGGGCATAGTCAATCTCGTTGGAGTCATGGGTCCCGAACACGGCTTCCGTGGCACGGCACAAGCTGGTGGCGGCACCGGGACGTTTGTTGACGAGCAAACTGGCCTCACCGTCTACGATGCTTACAACGCGGACATTGGTACCTTGGTGGGCTTCATCACGGACTGCGGAGCAGACACTGTGGTGTTTGATATCCAGGATGTAGGGGCACGCTTTTACACGTATATCTGGGCCATGCACGACTGTATGGTAGCGGCAGCAGCAACGAATACGAGCTTCGTCGTGTTGGACCGACCGAACCCAATTTCTGGACGCGATGCTTTCGGCCCGGTGTTAAACAGGGTATACTCGTCCTACGTCGGCCGTGAGCCCATCGCGCAGGCTCACGGCATGACGGCCGGCGAGCTTGCGAAGATGTTTGTTGGCGAAGGTTGGATCCAGCGCGAAGCCAACGGCTCCGGTATCAGGTTGGAGGTTCTGCAAATGCAAGGTTGGGAACGTTGGATGCGCTGGTCAGACACCAAGCTACCCTGGGTTATGCCATCGCCCAACATGCCAACACCAGACACGGCTGAGATTTACCCCGGCGCCTGCATGTTCGAAGGCACCAGTCTGTCCGAAGGCAGAGGGACGACCCGGCCCTTCGAATTGCTGGGAGCGCCATTTATCAACAATAGCTGGGTGTCGGCTATGCGCAAGCTCGATCCTCCGGACACAAGCTATCGTTTTACCTGCTTCGAACCTACTAATGACGACTTTGCCAATCAGACCTGCTGTGGGCTCCAGACTTACTGGTCTCTCAACAGCACGTCCGAGCAACAAGACTTTGACCCCGTCTACACTGGTGTCGCTCTACTCAGCACCGCACAGCGTTTGTACGGTGGAGCCAAGAATGCGACTTCGGGTTTCAGCTGGTTGAAGAACTCTGCGAACGAGACGGTGTACGATGTCGACCTATTGAGTGGTGGGACTATGATCCGGGAGTCAATTGATGCTGGGCTGTCGCCACAGGACATCAAGTCGAAGTGGTATGATGGATTGAAGGCTTTCAAGGAGATTCGGGAGAAGTACTTGCTGTACGGTTGATGCTGGGCGTTAAGATGAGCACACGGGGCTTTTTGCATAGAGGGCGGTTGGTGCCAACGCATCGATAGAAAACGCAGTGTCAGAACATATGATTCCACGGTCTTTTGCACTGCAGTAGATGAACGCTGCGACGGAGTCCGTTAGGCTGATGTAGCAACGACGTGAAAAGGTCGGTTCATTGCTTGATGTACGCCATTTTGCTGATTTCTACGCACCAAGAACACTCCGCCGACAGCTGCTCCATAAAAGGCTTCCCGACACTGCCAATGTGCAAGCAAGTCAAGATCTTCGGCACAGCTATTCTTCTTGGATCCTCACATCCTTGCCATGCACATTCTTCGACTCCACCTCCACTTCACGGTCCTCCACGCCTTCAATATGTTCCGGCGCAGTTTCCTTCGACACGGTCCACACGGTAGGCAGGACGACTACAAGCGAACCGATGCACAAGCCCCAGTTCATACTGAATTGAGCCATCACCGGCTTGCCTAATGCGGATATTCTCCATGCCATTGCACCGCCTTTAGAATTGTCAGTTGAGCTATGGAATCTCTGATATCACCGTGGAAGGTTGAGGGACGACTTACCTGTGGCCTGGAAGGTCTTGTATGAGCCCACCAAGATGGCACTCCTCATTGCCGAGTTGGACTCTGTGCCGATCAACCAGTAGCAGTAGCCTTGCCATAAGGCATCATAAAAGCCATAGAAGATGTACAGGAAGATTGGTCCGACAGAGATGTCAGAGTCAGTGTAGTCAATGTCTTGCACAAGTCCCTGGGCAGCCCGAGCGCTCTGCCACTTCTGGAAAGCATATCCGCCACCCCAGATGGCCATGCCCGTGACCATGAGAGTCGCCCAGCCAACGCGGGCTCTGTTCGGACGAGAGAGGAAGGGCAGGTCAACAAGGACTCCTATGACCAAGCCGCCGAACATCTGCGCGATCCAGTAGAGAGCACCGTTCAGGGAGCGACTGCGGATGTTGAAAGTCTGGCCGTTGACATAGTTCTGCTGATACGAGTAGAAGACATTGGCGCTGAAGAAGAGCGGAAGCATACATGCTACTCGCCAGGTTGCCATGGTCTTGACTGCGGCGACGAGGATGTCCTTGAATGAGTGTCTTTCTGTCTCTTCTGCTTCACGAAGCTGATTGAGTCGAATTCTTGTCGGAGAGCAAATGAAGAGGCCCAGGACCCAGCCGAAGAGCATTAACACCATTAGGGCAATGTACGTGCTATTGGTGACAGTGGCCGTGGTGGAGTGGAAGTTCAACCCGAACGAGGCGAGACTTCCGAGACCTCCGCCGAAGTTGAAAATGATCCAGAAAGTGGCGATGGCGCGGCCCTTTTGCGATTCTTCCACGTAGCTTGTCATGATGGCACCTTGGACAACCCAAAGAAGAGAGGCACCAATACCTAGAAGCGCAGCTGCGCCGATCACGAAGCCTCCGTTGCCCGTGTGATTGAAGTTGAGGAGACTACCGCTGTAGAGTGCGTACGTCCAGCCGCCAAGCAGAAGGGTGAGTCGTGGTCCAATAAGAGAGAAAAGCGGCCCGGCGATGAACAATGCAGTCCCTGCAGTGCAGGATAGCAATGCCACGTTTCCATTCGAGGCTACGGTAGGGTCGACTTGTCCGCTACCCCCTAGGCCGCTGAGAGCATTGTACATCTGGGCGAAGCGATCAGCATTGTTGTTATCCTTTAGTGCAGAGGTTGTCATACTCCTGGGCAGCAGAATCAGATGAGACTGATGAGCACAATCTGTGTCCATGGGTCTGGTCCTCGTCAGGTGGCATATCTCACTTGGGGCTGATATCCTTACGAGTGTAGAAGCTCTTCGCCTTGCCTCCCATCCCAATCGGTGCGCCGCCATATTGGCCCTCGGTTCCGAAACTGCCTTGATCTGCCATGGTGCTCTCGTTAGGATACACCAGAAGCTCCCCGTCAAATAGCAGAAGCGCAGATGTGTATTCAGAGACGAGACGTATATAGCAGGCGGCAGCCAAAGTCACCCTCAGAGACGGAACGTGCTAGATAGTCGGTATCGGCCAGGGTCGACATGCAGGCACACGCGACATCGTTATCATAGAATCACATGGCGAACGAGGCAAGCGTCTGCCACGAGCGGCCGGTTATGCTCATGCGTCCGGCTCAACGAAGTCCGTGAGTTTGGCATTGCTGTAGTACACGAGATAAGAAGAGGGACGTGGCACTCGGTGAAGGGGTCGGCCAAGAAATTCTCCACTTCGACTTCACCTCCTCGCGGGTCAGACACCGATAAAGGATCGGAGATCCGCGCCGTGCGAGCACGGCCAAGCGACGGTCAATAATGTGCGACAGTCACGAAGCTGGAACGGCGTAATGGCCAGAGTGCCTGCTTCTAAGGGCGAGGATGGCTTCCCAAAGCATTGCCTAAGGTCATCTCCGCCACCGCAATGCCGTCTCTTCAAGACCTAGACGGTCTACAAACCAAAGACCGCAACCCGAGAAGCACATTTATCGACACTGTCCCGACACAACAGCTATGCCAAATCATCAACGAAGAGGACTGCACAATCGCATCTAGGATTTCGCCACAGATCCCTACCATTGCTGCTGCTATCGATGCTTTGGCTGCTCGTGCCCGTACTGGAGGTCGCATACTCTACATTGGAGCCGGGACAAGTGGTCGATTAGGCGTATTGGATGCCTCCGAGCTCCCACCCACGTTCTCCGCTTCGCCAGCGCAATGGGTTGCACTAATCGCTGGAGGGGATGGCGCCCTAAGAAACGCAAAAGAGGGCGCGGAAGATGCAACTGAAGCCGGAGCAGTGGACTTGGCTTCGAATAAGCTCGATGAGCGGGATTGTCTTATTGGCATTGCGGCGTCAGGGCGCACGCCTTACGTCCTCGGAGGGCTAGCGTACGCGAAGCGCATTGGATGTGCTACCGTTGGAGTCGCTTGTGCGGCGCCATCGTCCATCAGTCGATCGGGAGATGTAGACTTCATGATTGAAGTTGTGACGGGGCCGGAAGTTGTGACTGGTATGTGCACGATAGGTAGGGCCGCGAGAGGCCGTTGAGACGTCTGAAGCACTCCAGAATTTATAAGACATCCGCTGACCCAGATACCAATCGCTTCTTAGGAAGCACGAGGATGAAGGCTGGCACAGCGACGAAGTTGGTATTGAACATGATCAGTACGGGCGTAATGGTGAGGCTGGGGAAGACGTATGGGAACATTGTGAGTTTGCCACGATTGCACTGCACTGGACGAAACGGAAAGGCTGGCAGAGCTAAGTGAGGTCAGATGGCCGATGTGAAACCGACGAATGTGAAGTTGCAGCTGCGGGCTCGTCGTGTCTTGAGCGAGATCTGCGGCACCCAGTACCCTGAGACCGATGAGGAAGCCGATGCAGTGCTACAAGAATGTGGCAAAAGTGTGAAGCTCGCTGCAGCGAAGATTTGTTTGCGGTGCTCAGTTGAGGAAGCGGATGCACGGCTCAAAGCCGTTGATGGCGTTCTCGCAAAGCTTCTGGAGACGCCTAAGCCGGTCTTCTACGTTGGTGCAGAGCATGTGCGGCCAGCTTGCGTGTTGTGTATTGATGGAGGCGGCAGCAAGTGTCGTGCGGTAATCCGAAGTCAGGATGAGATCATAGGCATAGGCGAGGCAGGCCCTTGCAACCCGACCGACGTACCCATCGCAGCCGCCGTTGTCGCCATTGACCTTGCTGTCCGCCGAGCAATTGCTATGTGCTTCCCTGCCACGAACACGAAAGCAAAGGACGTGCGATTTGCACAAGTGTGGCTTGGAATGGCAGGCGCGGATCGCGGGCCTCTGAAAGAGCGGATGATGGTGGAGTTCACGAAGCTGCTCGGAAGTCAGCCGAATATGAAGCTGAGCATTACCAATGACGTCGAGGTGCTAGCAACGGCGACTGGAGTACAAGACGTATTCGTCCTTATCGCGGGTACTGGTTCCGTTGCTATGCGTTACAGCAAAGAAGGAGATGCTTTTCGCAGAGTAGCACGGTCAGGCGGGTGGGGTTCGCTGTTGGGAGATGATGGCAGTGGTCTCGACATTGGTCGACAAGCGATTCGCCTATCGCTGGCGTGCCTGGAAGCGCCGACGTCTGAGGACAGAGATCCGCTAGTCGGCGCTGTACTAGACTACTATAGATCACCCGATAGCGACGGAACAGACTTCGACCTACTTAGCTCGATCTTGCTGTCGCCCTCGCAAGACGCCCAAGGAGCTGCGAGTGCGAAAAGGAGAATAGCAAGTTGCGCACCTGCTGTCTTCGCTACTCTCGAGATTAGCGCGCAAACACGAGCGATCATGGACGGTGCTCTGAAGAGTCTGGTGGACATACTCCTTAGACTCACCAGTCGGTCCGGAGACCGGAAAGGTGAAGCTGCCCTCGTCCTCGCCGGTGGGCTGTTCCAATCAGACTTATTCCGCAAGGCGCTTGTAGACCGAGTCCAGAAGGATGTCGGTACCTTTAGCAGTGTCAATCATGCCGTCGATTCGGCGGTAGTGGGAGCGGACTCTCTAGCTCGACGAGTCTGGAAGTCAGGTGTCTAGTCGATGACACTGTCGTCTTGCAAGGTCTTACCGAGCTGACCAAGCTAGTGTCTCAGCCACGACCCTTGGATTCTCTCAACTCGGGAGCACGAGGAGATTACTGCGGTACGGTGGACAGAGCGCCGGACTGCACATCTCCATCTTTCGTTCTTTTCCAGATCATCTAGGACCAAAGGACAGTACTATGGCTTATTGACTGGCCCAAGCTCAAAGACTGAAGGCAGTCATGATCTCTTTCAGCGGCCCCGACAATTCCCTGCAAGCTGGAAAATGCCAAGACGAAAATCGGCATATCTGGAAGACTGGAAGAAAAGTGATACAGCGCAAGGTGGGACTGGCTATACTCGCTCTTCCAAATTCACCTCTCTCGGTTTCTATACATTTCTGAAGTAGATTAGCAGCCCTCAAGATGGCACTATCCTAAATCTCCGTGAGGGGAACCATACGTGGACAACAACATGGGATAGCATGTAGCGCTGAGCGTCCGACGGTCGTATATCATGGTACTCATTCAAGAGCGGACCGCTCGTTAGCAGCCTCTTTCCAAACCTTCTCCAAAAAACTCATCAGGATCTTCGCGCCTTCCAGCACGGATGGCGTCGGACTGGGCGATCGCTCCCCATCATGCTCATTCAAGAACAGTCCGTCCACCTCCTCATAGTCATCTCGTTGCCGCCTTAGCCGGTGATCGCCCGCATGCCTCCCTCTGCCCTCACCCCTAGCACCATGCCTCTCGCCTTCATTTTGCCCGCCGTAGTCGTCATCAAGAGCGTCTTCGTCACCCATCTTCGCCTCGTGGCCATCTTCCTTATTCAAAGCTTCTTCGTAGCCCCGGCTCCTATCATTACGATCTCTCACGGCCCTGGGATTCTTGCTAGGTCTCGGCTGCACGACGACCTCATCCTCATCTGAGAACTCAACATCCTCCCACCCTTCTGTAGACCCCAGCTTGTCGTCAACTTCTGTGAAGAAGCGGACGTCAACTGGATATCTCTGCTGTTTGAGCCACTCAGCGTAGCGGTACGCTTGTCTCTTGCGGTGCAACGTTAGATCGCCGCCCTTTCGCTTTGGCAGGTTGATTCCGTGAGATGCGGGATCCCGCATGTGGTACTGAACGTGCTTTCGATCCGCCCGTTTGAACGTGCATCCAGGGACTGGGCACCGTGAGGTGGACATATCGATGCTTGTAGATTTATGTTGAAGCTTTGGAAGATTGATCTGATACATAAGGCGACCGGTGCATTATGTATTGAGGCGCACAGGACGTGGAAGGTCCCAGTAAGTCCTGCTTGTCTCAGTAACATTGCTCACCATAACGCGAGCCCTTTATCTTGTTTGAGGCAGAAATGAGACATCATTGTGGTTTTGAGGCACCGCAACGTACCTACTAGTACACCAATCGTCTCTTGTCCTGACACACTGGTCTCTTCTCACCCTGTTCACCAATTTATCTGACCACTCCACCCCCTCCCAACCTCCCTAGCCAGCGCAGTCCTGACCAGCATCAACACCTCCTTGCCCCCACCCTCCATCCCGCCCACAGCGTCTAGACCCTTCCGCCAGTCCCAGGCTCTCTTCACCTCCGCACCCTTTTCCCCTCCCTTCCCATTCCTTTGCTGCTCCTGCGCACGGAGCGAGGTGGAAGAAGCTAGCATATCGTACGAACTTCCTCCCAACCCTGACCCAGATCCACTCTTAGATAGGTCGCTGCCGGATTTTGACTTGCGCAAGGTAGTGGATGGCTCGTCCCGGTAGGATTTCAGAGACGCTCGCAGTAATTCTTCCCCATCCTCCCTCACCCGACTACCTACCCCCAACGATTGGAAATCTTCCACCACCCTCAACAGCTCAAAGACCTGCTCCTTCGTAAACACCCGTTTAGGCTGCCCACCGACCGAAGGGACGCAACCTGAAGAAGGAAGGCAGCCTCCCAGGAGGGGCAGGGCTTCACCCAACAGTACCAGCGTAGCTTCAACAGGAATCACGCTCTCGATTTCCGGGTCGAAGAGGCCGCCACGGATGCAATCGGAGGCGCTGGTTAGGATGGCTAGGAGGGCTTTGGCTGCTTCTCTTGTCCTCTCTAGCGGGCGGAGTGTGGAGGTGGTGGATGAGCCGTCGACATTGTCGCGTAGAGAGTAGAATTTCCGTACAGTGGCGTAGCCACTCAACTGTCCCGCTAATAGCTCAGCGGCTTCTGTGTCCTTTCTCGCGAGGGCTACCAGGGCTTCGCGCGAGGGGGAGAGGAGGGAGGAGAGTTGGGGATCTAACTCTGCTTGTGCGGGGATTGCGGCGGAATGGAGGAGGCACAGGGAGGTGAGGAGGGCGAGGGCTTCCTTCAATTTGGAGGTGGCGTGGGCGCGGGCGTAGTAGGTTAATGCTGAGCCGTAGGCGGACTCGAAAGTGGGGAGGGAGGAGAGGGTGTCGGCGTAGCGCTGGGGGATGATATGTTAGCTTTTAAGTTTTTCGATGTACGACGTAGACACACAATGGTAGGTTGATGTGGATAAGACGTACCTCGGCGATCCCCCTCGCCTCCCTCACCAAGTCCAAGTTCAGGCACGCATCGAGTATCTTGTCCACCCTCGCTTCGTCTGTCAGCTCAATGTGATCGAGCAGATCCGTGATCCTATTCTGTGCAGCCGATTCATCATCCATACGTCCAAGAACAGAAACAGCTAACTCCCACCCTTCCCGCTCTAACTTCCCATCGGCGGATTCGAGGACAGCTTTGCCCGCAAGTAAGTCGGCGTAAGCAGACAATATCTCATCCCTCTCAATCTCTGCAGAAGAGGAGGTGGGTGGTGGTTGTTGTCCAGGTCCGTGAGAGAGAACCATCAAATCCTCTGTGCTGAACCCTTGCTCAAGCAATCCCCTGCTCCTGGGTCGACTCTGGGGCAGCCAGCCAGCTAGAGCCGCTACATCCGCAACTCCAACCGCCACTGCTAAACTCCAGCTCCGAAGAATACCGATAACGCTCTCCACATTATCAGTCAAGACACAGCCCAAGCCGACATGGTTAGGGTCGAGTGTCTCGGGCGTAAAGACGGGTTCGTCGGTATCTGTTACGAAGGCGAAGGCGTCGGCTAGGCGCTTGCGGTAGGCAGCCGCGGGCGTAACGTCGACTTCTCGGGCTTTCTGGTGGTATTGGCTAGCGGTCGGGCTTTTGCGCAGACTACCTGCTCCGAGTGGGGTGGTGGTGGATGAGTTGCCATCCCACCATGCGGTGATGTAGAGAGAGGCTTCGAGCCAGTCTTGCGAGGCATCCATGATTTCTTCGGCGCTGCCTAGGAGGATCTCGTAGACCAGCTTTAAGTTGGTGTAGATTGTCCAAGGGACTTTGCTTTCGGCTCGGCGGGAAGCGGAGGACATGGTGAAGAGGTTGCCGCCTTGCGCACCTGGAGCAGCGTCGTCGTCATCGTCGTCGCCGGCAAAACGTTCGAGATCCTTGAGTGTAGTGGCAACACGCTGGCGGAAGACGGTCCATTGGGAGCCTTTGACGTCCCAGTCGTCGTATCGAAGTGCTGGACAGCTCTCGATGAGCCGCACGCATCGTTCCACAACTTCTTCGACATGATCAAGCTGGCGCCCAGTGTAACCTTGCTGTTGGCCTTGAGAGTCTTCCTCGGCAGATGCTGCGTTCTCCCAGCCTGCGTGTTTGAGGAGGTGAAGTGCTTGGTCGAATTTGCCACGGCACAGGCACGCGAAGATGATATCCCAGAAGCGTTCATGGTTGGATGGCGAAGGCTTGTGCTGGGAGATAGGCTCGAAATCGTCTGGGAACGGGTTGTGATACTTCTCGAGCCACTCCAGGAGAGCACGGGGAATTGTGCATGCATTGCTAAGTGTAGTACGCTTGCTTGGGCCAGTCGAATAACGGGTAGAAGATGCTTGTCCAGGTTTCAGGCTGTGTGGATGATGCAGCTGCAGTAGCAATGTAGACAAATACGTCGCCTTCGTCAATCCATCCCCACTCTCAGGCCCAATCCCACCCTCTCTCGTCGTAGCATCACTGTACTTGCTCCAAAGCTTCGTCAAATGTGCAGCAGCCTCTTGCGCGGCCTCGATACTCTTCGTCCCCTCCATCCGCCCCAAGATCTCCTCCTCCGTCAACAACACGCCATCAGGCTCAGACAAAGCCGCAGTCTTAGCGTGACTACTGACACCCCGAGCAATCGCAGCGTATTCGCTCCCTACTTGCTCCCGTACCTGCCCGTTTCGGCTCCTCTTCAGGCCGCGAGGGGAGTTGGACATGATGGAGCTCATGAAATCACTCTTGTCTACAGTTGCATACTGGCGTAAGTTTCCCGTGACGCTGGCCTCAGGCTGCATCATCTCGTCGTCGTCCTCCATTTCGCCCTCAGCATCTTCATCCTCCTCGTCGTCTTCATCTTCACCCAACGGCGGACTACTCTCCGGCACCGTGAATCCTCTCCTTCCCGCAGGCGTGTTGCCTTTCCGCCCGAACGTGTTGGGCGCGTTGGTCGAGCTTCCGAAGATGGAGCGTGGAGGTGGGCCAGCTGGAGTGGTGGAGGCGTTTGTGAGGTAAGACGGCGGTGGGCCGGCGGGTGTTGTTGAAGGTGCGTTGGAGGAGAGGAAGCGGTTCTTGCGGTTCGGCGTGCTGGGGGAGTTCTCACTCTGCAGTGGCATGGGTTTGAAGCGGTTGGAGGACATTGTTGCAATAGTTATGATCTACACGTGGTGGAGGATGCGATGCCTCAAGCTTGCGCAGAAGAGGTGAGATACAGGACATGTGTGGATGGACGCAAGAGTGGTCGCGTAAGGTCGCAGATGCCTCAAGCTTGCGCAGAAGGGAATCCTCAAGCTTGCGCAGAATGGGAGCTGTTGGGAGGGTTGTAATGTTTCTCTAGCACTGTTTGTTGGAGCAACACTCGCGGTGTGAAGCTCGCGTGAAGTTAGCGCGATGTTGGCCTGAGGCTTCACTTTCGCAAACGTCCGTGCCTCCTGTGTTGGGCAGTCTCCGCCACTCTCACTGCTTTGCCTTATCTCGACGGTTTCTCGTAGGCTTACAGAAGTACAAGGGGATTGTGTTCCACTGCTAGCGTCTCGGTATCGTCGAGAAAGTCATCGCTATGCGGCTCATCGTATTCCGTCATGAAGCCGGCAGCTTACCCCGAAAGATTGCCATGCTTCCAGGCAGATCTCATGCTACCTAGCTAAGTCTTCAACATCATCTTGCTCCCATTCCATTACATCCATTACGGCGAGCAACATGACGAGACAAGGCGTATGATAGATGCTCACACCGATCCTCTTGCAATTGCTAAAGCCGACGTAAGACGCAACCCGACACCGGTTCCAAACTATCTGCCTTGGGCCTGACAGATCGACTACCCGAAATACGCGTTCGAGACACGTGTAGCTATCAAGGCTACTCACAGGATTGCCGGGCCCACCTTCGCTTCACGTGTAGACTCGATGGCTCCAAACATCCTCCTCCACGGCTCGGGAGGGGGATTGGGTGGGGGGTGGCTTTGGGGTGGGGCGAACAATCTACATACACATACACATACACATATGAGGCGCGGTGACACGATGGCGCCGCGGTCTATGTATAGCGAGGCTCGGTGACAATGGACGGGATCTTGCTACTTCTCGGTTGTCTCAAATAATACTGGAGCTTATGCATCCGCCCTTAGGCATCTTCAAGTACAGAAATGTCGGGAGATAGGTAAGCATGCGGGTTAATCTAGTGAACACGCCATGCCATTCAACAAAGAAGCGTTAGGAACCTCGAGGGTATCCCTTACTACAACATTCTCCGCCCCGGTCCGTAAATCGCGAATAAAGACCTTCATAGTTTCAGGCTCAAAAGTGAAAGGGCGGCGGGCCGGGTGAACTATCTCCCTCCAGGTACGGTAAAGATTTCGTGGAGATTTCGTGGTCGTTTCGGCGATTCCTGTTAAGGCGTTGACACCGGAGACTTCCATGACTAGACTGGGGCTCTGGGTTGCTCGCATCCGAGTCCAGGTCGTAGAGTGCGGCTTCTCGGAGAGTGGTTAGTAGTAGGTGGTATTTGGTATTTGGGTCTGACGGCGATGTTTTAAGATGAAGGTCGGTGTTGGGAAAGGGTATATAAGGGGGCTTGTTGGCTGGGTCATGATGGCGAACGTTGCGATGGCCTGGCGGCGACTGTTAGTGGCAGAACATAGTTATAATCCAGTCCTTCGGACCATGTATGACAGTGCGAGATGAGTGAGGTACCTCAGCTCGAAGGATTTGGAGGGCATACTTCTGCCGAGCCAACGCCGGATTGGAACGTTGCTTTCTAGAACCAAAGTCTTCTTCACTCTTCGCATTCCATCTCTAACAACCTGTTGATCCAGACGGGCATGATCTCACCATTGACGACCGAGTACATTCCGCTACCTTATGGACCTTAGTAGCGTGCGGTATCGTGCCCCGCGGCGAAGCTGTCAGCTTACGCGGTAAGATCGATGCATTTGCCAGGCCACTTCAAGGTAGGACACAACTACTCTTCCGTATATCAATGTACACACCACTGGGATCTAGATGATGACCGCACTTTGATGACAACGTGGGCGCAACAATCCCGGACTACGACCTCCAAGCTCCTTGTCTCACTCCCAGCTGCCTCGGTTCACTACACAATCCGGAGGACCGCGCTCTAGCAATCTGAGCTACGGCTACGATTACAGCTGAGGTCGACTCAGCTTGGTGGCAGCTCGAGGTCCATCAGCCCAATGTCTCCCACCATTCTCCTCCACGGTTCCGGCGCCATAGGCACAATCTACCTCTACATCCTCCTCCAAGCCGGCTGCGACGTGACGGCTGTCTGCCGCTCCAACTACGAAGCCGCGAAATCCAACGGTTTCATCATCGACTCGCAAAAGTACGGCCAAGGCATCCACATCCGACCCAACATCGTCCGGACCCCCCAGGAAGCCGCAGATAACGGCCAAGTCTTCGACTACGTTATCGTAACTACCAAAGCCCTACCAGAAGCCAAAACAGCAGAGACCATCGCCCCAGCCATCACGAAAGGAAAGACATGCATAGTGCTCATACAAAACGGCATCGGCATCGAAGACGAGTACGCTGAACGCTTTCCTGAGAACCCAATACTGAGTTGTGCGGTTTATCTGCCTACCACTCAGACTTCGCCCGGAAGGATAGAGATGGGGTCGTTTGAATTGCTGGAATTTGGCACGTTTCCTTCGTTTGCTTATACTGACAACCCTGCTGCCAAGACAGCTGCGGATGAGGTTTTGAGGGTTATGAGGAAGGGAGGTAGTGATTGCCATTTCTACGACGATGTTCAGGAGAAAAGATGGCAGAAGTTGTTGTTGAATGCGAGTTGGAACCCTATCTGTGCGCTTACGCTTTCGCGGGATGTGGCATTTCTAGCGTCCTCGCCTGCGGCAGAAGAGATGGTAAGCGATGTTATGCTTGAAGTCATCGCCGTGGCGCAGGCTCTGGGGTATAGTTCTATGACGGAGGACTTTGCTAGGGAGCAGATGAACCGCGCTACCAATCGCAAGGGAGGCAAAGGCATTGAGCCGTCTATGTTGGTTGATGTGCTGATGGAGAGGCGGATGGAAGTTGATGTCATTTTAGGCACACCAGTGAAGATTGCGAAAGATCTGGGAGTTCAAGTGCCACGCTTAGAAACGCTGTATGCTTTGGCTAAGGCTTTGGATGAGGCTGTTGCTTTGAGGCAGCCGGGGAAGAGTTTGGGTGGGGATGAGGTGTGGAGGGATCGAGAGACGAATTGAGGTTTTGTGGAAGTATGCGGTCATGATGAATCTAAGAGGGCGTACTGGGGACCGATCTTTGCTTGTCGTCGAGAAGGTGAGGGATGGTTTGCAGTCAACTACAGGTTCTGGAGAATACGTGGAGCCTGGACAGCTAAGGTTGTCGGGGAGGCAATGGTCCAGTTGCTAGGTGCTAAGCTTTCGGGGATGAATTACAGCCACACTGAGACTTCAGCATCACGTACGCCGGCCGCCGCCTTCGATGTACATCTGCTTCTTCCGCGGGGCAAAAGCTGGCTCGGCATCTCTTCGGAAGACTCTGTTACTGCTCATACGTGTCCTCGAATAGCATGTCGCATCAAGGAGACGTGGTCCAACTGGTGGGGTACGACTGGTCGCAGATACCTATTCTCATGATGTGGTAACGCGCCTTTTCGGGGTGCCTGGTTCGATTCCGGCCGTCTCCCAACATTACTTCTACTCTTTTTGCTTCAAGGCAACTTCTACTCTTTTGCTTCACGGCACCTCATCAGTTCCTTCAGGCTTTAGAAGATCGATCCTGCCTTCCGTCCCATACCGCTCTTTCCGCCGTTTCCTCACCCACTCCCCAAACGGTCGCCAGATTTCTTCCTTCTCGTGCGGTCGTAGACTTGCGGAGAGGCCGGAAGTGGAAGATGTGACGTACACCCTCGCTCCTTCCCAAGCATCCTCGCCCTCACCTTCCTCTACTTGGCCCATCCGCTCCTTCTCGTCCTGCCAACCCCACTTGAACTCCACTTTCTTCATTTCTCGCTTGTACCGCCACCGCCACACAGCTTCCCAGATCCCTTTACCGACTATACAGACCGCCTCCGGCTTGTACTGGCGTACTTTCTCCTCAAGTACCGGCGTTCCTTCCGCCGTTTCTTTCTTTGAGAGCTCTGCGGCGTCTTTTGAGGGACGGTCGACTATGTTCGTGTTGCCCATTGCGTACCATTGAGGAAGGTCTACGTCGTTGGACGGTGAAAGACGGACATCTGTGCAGCCTGAGGAGTGCAGGAGTTTCCAGAAGAGGTTCGAGGGGTGGGCGTAGGCGTGGCCGGCGGTCGCGGTGCGGATGCCGGGGTTGGTGCCGACGAAGATACAGATTAAGTTGGGTTCGAGAATGTCGAGGAGCTTTGGCAGATGAGCGTACTTCGAGGGCGGAGCGTAGCGACTGGACTCCCGGCGCTTCTTTGCGGGAGAGGGTGAAGTTGATGCTGGAGTGTCGTTGTCGGCTAATGGGCGCTTCCGTGTGGTCTTGTATGCCGGGTTGCCGCTCTCAGTCGC
>JAKLLW010001234.1:0-17147 GCA_022814695.1 Neocatenulostroma microsporum
GAGCCACAGCACAGTCGATGTAGGTCAGGACAAACGCAATGCTCCTGATACGTGCAGGGAGTACGAGTTGTTGTCTGCTGTCTACTAGTACGTAGTACGTACCTGAGCAGGGATCAGCTTTCCCCAGACCATCACCCCGCGCTTTACAGGGGTGCCGTTTGGGGCTGGAAGGCCGCTAGAAGAGGCGCTAAGAAACCAGACCTCAAGGAGAGTTGGCCACGAGGGCGTGTTCTCCGGCATGGCAGCAAAATCTTTCTCAACAGCCCGGCTACGAGATCATAGCAGGTGTAGCTCGGCGCTGAGCGTCCTCTTTGGGATACGGTCCATCGCCTGGGACGAGAAGCGCAAGAGCGCACTCCTCAGACGGCACGGTAAGGTAGGTGGGTAGGTAGACTCATGCAATATTCTCTCTGGTTGCCTGAAACGCACATCTGCGCTTGAAGAAATACGCCATCGTGCAAACGCGGGCGATACGTCCTTTACTTTTACCTAGGTACACAGAACGGCGGCAGTATCCTCAAGAGCACCACCGCGGGATCCTCAATGCGGACAAGCGATGGATTGGAGCGAAATGTACGTCATGAGAAAGCTTGAGCTCATAGCTGTCGTCCACGAGACGGGACGGGAGGAGTCTTGTAATTGCACGTTTAAGACCACCTGGAGCCGCCTGGGGAACAAAGAGTATCAGCTCAAGACAAGATGGCGACCCCTCGGACTCAGGTCAAAGTCGCGCTAGACTGGACGCCTAACACCATCCACTCCGGCCTCTTCATCGCAAAGGAAGCCGGCATATTTCAGAATCGAGGCCTCGATGTGGAGCTACTACCACCGGACGCAGACTACAGCAAGACGCCTGCGAAGCGGTTGGAGAACGGAGAGGTAGAATTGGTATGTCCGGTCAGCTTCACGGTCAGTTAGGACACCGCTAACCGGACGGTTTGGGCAGGCAATATGTCCTAGCGAGTCATGCATAGCCTACCACCAGACCGGCAAGATGCGCCTGCAGGCCATCTACGCAATACTGCAACGAGACGCTTCGGCCATCGTCTCCACCAAGCTCAAAAATATCGGCGAGCTCGGCAATGGCAAGGTCTATGGCAGCTACAACGCTCGGTATGAGGATCATATCGTAAAGGCCATGGTGAAGAAAGACGGCGGCAACTCAGAAGGCGTCAAGCTTGAGCGACAGAAGGGCAAGCTCAGTCTCTTCGATTCGCTAAAGCAAGGCGAGGTCGATGCGACCTGGGTCTTCATGCCGTGGGAAGGCGTAGAAGCCGAGGTCAACGGCACCAAGCTGAATGCCTTCAAGACGGAGGATTACGGTGTGCCTTACGGCTACTCGCCAGTCATCGCCCGGAACAGTGCGTCAACAAAGCTGGACAAGGACGTTCTATGGAACTTTGTCGCCGCCACGATGGAGGGATACCAGCATGCAATCGGTAACGTGGAATATGCGGTGGAGGTCATGAGCAAGCACTGTGATCCGCCAAGGTCACCGGAGTTCCTACAGAAAAGCCAGGTAGCTGTGAACGACTTCTATTCGGACGGAAGTACGCTTGGGAGGATGTCGGGGCAGAAGTGGCGGACGTGGTTGGATTGGCTCAGAGACCAGGGGCTGCTGGAAGGAAGTAGCATTGACGCCGAGCAGGTGTTCAAGAATCTGTGACCGGTGCAGACATGCTGCGTTGCCGCTCAGGATCTCCAGTGACCGGCACTGTTGCGAATCTACGAAAGAGCTGTGCAACAGATAGATAGCGTTTACTGTCTTCGGAGATAGTTGCGAGAGCTATAGAACCGACGGTAACGCTTATGTCTAATATCTCTTGCTAATCGAATTGCTATTGTTGTCTAGAGGACAATACAGCAGCCGGTTGGCCGTACTGACTTCTGGAGAAGGCGGCCACGTTCAACGTCACCAAGCCTCGCACCGGGTTGGTGAAAGAAAAGGTGGCCGACCCAGCACCGCCAGTATCAAACATCTCGGATCTAAAAAGCTCCTACAGATAGGTCAGCGGGCCTTACGATAGCACGAAGACAATGTAAAGCTGTAGAGAGGGTGCCAGCTTGCGCCTCAACATCTCCTGACTTTTTCCAGATCATCTGCGTCCAAAGGGCAATACCGCAGCCTGTAGGAATGCAGCAAGCTCAGAGTATCGGGGCGGCCATGACTCATTTCACCAGCTCTTGCTGCAGCCATCCGCGCTCTCCTGCTCTTCTTAAGCTTTTGCAGACCTTGCCAAGCAAAAAACTTCAGCGTCTTCAGCGCATTGTCCGAGAACATTGCCAGCCCCTCATTCGTGCAGCGCGGGTGCACGCCTTCCGCATCGACTGTAGTAGCCACCGAGAGGGGCGTGCATGTGGTGAGTAGCTCCGCTGCCTCAGGGCGCTCGATGTACAAAACCATGAGATGCAAGCTAATCACGCGAACGAGAGGATCCTTTGGAGTTTGCTCGGCGGTGGAGGGAACAGAGGAACTCGAGGACGTCGAAGGGAAAGAGGGTGAGGGAGGAGGAGAGGCGGGGGGTGTGTTGGACGAGCTGGAGATCTTAGGGGCCAAGGGAAGCCAGAGGTGGAGAAGGGACCGGGCTCAACTTTGCGAAAGTGACAGTCTGATAGCCTTTACGGCGTAGATGGCTCCGAGCACGTTCGCCATTGGCGGGATGGACGACCCTATCTGGACAATGAATGACTTCCTGCGCCTCCCGCCCCCCGCTCCCCTTCTCAGTCTCCTTACCAGCAACCTTTCGTCCCTCTGCCCAATTTTCGCCTTCTCCCACTCTCAACGCCTTCACGACGGATGTACACTTTCTCCTCGCGTCCGGTGATGCGACGGAAGGCGCTCTTTTTGTTGCCAGGTTCGGGCCAGCGTCTGGGAGCATCGCTGCTGTGAGGCCCGCTCGTCTGTGAAGTTGGTGGAGGTGGAGGTGGCGGCGGTAGTGGTAGTGGTAGTAGTTTTGCTGGTAGTGGAGACAGAACGCTTGCAGCCTCAACAAGATGGTAAGGTAGGGTAAAACGCAATAGCACTGAATATGAAGGCCATTGAGCGGCGGGTTGCCAACAGTGGACAGACAGGTGGTTCAGGGACGAGAGTTGACGGTCGAGGGCGTGCTGGTCCAGGGGTTCGAGCGGTCCCTATTGCGCCGTGTCAACCGGTATAGGCGAGGTTGCGGCGTTGGTGCCGGTCTCGAGTTCTGATGAGTTTCCGAAGGGAATATGGGCGGTGGGCCATCGGTGTCTCTATAGATTGGGTGGTAAGCTCTAGATCGGTGCTATCGAGGACAAATGGGAGGAACTCAGGCGGGAAGTCGAGTCCGGAGGCTGGTTAAGAGGACAACGTCTAAGGTAAGTGATCTGGAGCTAAGAGGAAAGGGTGCCGTCTGCGGCGGGTGGTCCGGAGACGGGAGGAGAGGGTGCCGGGTTGAGAAGGTGCCGTCTGAGCGGCAAAGGTCTTGGCGTAGCTGGGATGAAACAGTTGCGGTTGAGGCCGTATCGGCCTCGAGTTCTGGTACGCGGCTTGGTAAGTTTGCCTTAGCGACCCGATCTTCGTCCGTATTTGCATCGCTACAAATAGCCTGCTCACATACTTGAACAAGGCTGCCAGCTTGCCAGCTTGCCGGAGCATCCGGAGCCTTTCTCTCCCACTGAACACGGGCTGCATGCAGAAAGTCGAGAAGATCTGTTCTTCCACAGCAGCTACTAGTAAGTGGACCACGTAGTACTTGCAATGCCTGGCGAGTCGGACTTTGATCGCCATTCCACGGGGTTCAGGATGGGGCTGTGAAGTTGGTCGTCTGGTGGAGGTGGATGTGGTGTCGGTATTGAAGAGTTCAAAGAAGGTGGTTGCTGTGAAAAGGTGGCCGGCGTGTAGGTAGTACTAAGTTGAACTGTTATGGTAAACAGTGCAATGGAAAATCACAAGATGTTCTTTAGTGATGTTGGGAGGAAGAAGATGGAGGAGTTCACAAGAATGGGAAGAAGAAGGACGCGGGACTAGCGCGCCAAGCTCCAGAGCTTCTGACTATCATGGCAGGCACGATCGTCCCCTCAGTCAGCATGGCCACAGCTGTGCGGATATTCGTGATGCCGACGACGGACGTTGGATAGAATACACAGTATACACACAAAAATGCTCGCTGTGATCTTTGTAGAAGAAGAGGAAGCAGAGGAAGAGGGGAAGAAGCGAATGTAGCCTGCGACGAGGAAGGGGTGGGGATGGACTTCGGTGCAATGCAATGCGAACATATTTGTGTTGTTGTCTGCAAGCATTCAGTGCTTAGCATAACTGCTGGGCATCTGATGACCTGCTCCAAGAGCTTAGGGGCCGTATTCCCGCCCAGCCCCGGCGGTGAACTCTGAAGTGTGTGTTGGCCAGTGCAGAGAAGGAAGGAGCAGGAAGAGCAGGGAGGAAGTATGAGTATTTGCTTCTACTCCACTCCCTCCTTCTTCTTCTGCAAACACTACAGATACAATATATGTATCTGCACAGTACAATTTCACCACCACGACCACCGCCACCACTGCTGCCAGACGACCCAAACCTCACAGCAGACTGGACAGCAGGCTTCCGTTTTGGGAAGGTACTATAACGTTGTATCCTAAAACGGTTAGCGCGATTTGAGGAGGTATAAGTATTCTGCTTCTGCTCCTTTTCCTCCATCTTTCTTCTCCCAACAACCACCTTTTTCCAACTCTTTAATACCGACACCACCACCAACTCCACCAGACGAACGGAAACTTCACAGCAAAGATGGTCGTCGACGGGCTTCTCTTCACCGGACCTACAAGCGTGCGGGCCTCCTCCCCCCTCCCCCGGGCCTCCCAGCTTTGCCTGCACGAGCGCAACCTACTCCACCGCCGCCGAGGCGGCCACCACACCCCCCAGAGACAAGCGCAACCTCACAGCAGGCTTCCGTTTTAGGAAGGTACCGGAAGGCACAGCCTTGTAGCCCAAGGCGGTTAGCGTGGTTTGGAAGGGATAAGTATCTGCTTCCGCTCTTCTCTTCCTTCGTCTTCTTCCACACCAGCAAAGCTACCACCAGCACCGCCGACACCTCCACCAACTTCAAAGACGACCCGACCGAGGGGGCCGCCCCGGACCCCGCCACTACCTGACGCCTTTGAAATCTTCTCCCGCGCCGCGTCTGTGGGGAGGTGTGGTGCCGGCGGCGGTGGAGTGGAGTTGGTCCGTCTGTGGATGGGAGGTGGTGAGGTGCGGCGGTGAGAATTTGACTGAGTGCGAGGCGGTGGTGGTGATGGTAGAAGTATTGCAAAAAAGGTGGTGCTGTAGTAAAAGTAGAATGCAATATCACAAATAATGCGATTTGTAATGTCTGTAGAAGGAGGAAGATAGTGGAGTTCACACGAAGTGCAAGAAGGAGGACGCGGAACTAGCACGCCCACGTAGACTTGGGGTAGTCTCGTCCATTGGAGATATTGGGCGGCAAGCCGGCAGCGACCATTGTCAGGGACCCTCGAGTGCCTCGCACCTACACCCTGGAGAGCGATCCGTAATCTCATACCTCTGAAGGCCGATCAAGAGATTTCAAACTCAAACTCATCGACACCGATTAAGTACTCGGAAGCGAGCGATCATCGAGATCGTGAACTGCAAACTTTGAAGGTATTGCCGCAATGTACATCGCTAACAGGCCGCTCCGTATACCTTACACAAATCGCCCACCCCTCTTCACGACCATTCCTCCATAATGTTATCCTGGCTTCCTCCTTCCGTCCCGGATCTCACCCAAGTACAGCAGCCAAGATAATCACCGTCAATACCACCACCAGTATGATCAGCAAACAACACGCTTTCCCTCTCGCACTCTTCTGATGCCTCGACGCGGTCCGTAGCTGCTGGTCTGCGTTTTGCGTGTCGTCTCTTGTCTGTACCACGTTCTCCGAGACGATGTCGAGCTGCCCTCCCTGCTCATGAACCATATGCGCTACATCCCTAAACAACTCATTCAATTCTCCCACGCTCTGTTCGATATTCCTGATCTCAGATTCCCGCTCCACAATAAGCGATTCCTGGAAATCAACATCGGTCTGATCCGCCAACCTCGGCTGCTGTTCCTGAAGTAGCCTCTGCGTGTCGCGGCCTTCAACCGTCGTCGCACCGCCTGCATCATCTTGATCCAACGCAGCCTTCGCCGCCGTAGCACTAGCCCTCTGCTTCTCCAACGCCTGCCTCTGCAATGCCTGAAACTCAGTCAAACTCGCCTTAAACTCCTGATTCAACTTCCCCTGCGTGTACTTCTGACTCGCTCCCAGATCATGCCAAGCCGCGACCTTCCTCAGACCCTCTCCTATCTCTTTGAACCCATCCCCGGTTTCTGAAAGCAAGTCTTGGACGCGCTCACGCACACGGTCCGTCTCGCGTTTGGTGCCTAGGAGGGCGATTTGGGAGGAGAGGCGGGAGATGTTGGAGGTGAGGGAGAAGAGCTTGTCGGAGAGGTCGTTGGTGTAGGTGCGGAACTCGGGGTCGTCGGCGTATTCGGGGTCGTCTTGGCGGCGCCAGGTTGTGGGTTGGGATTCGAGGTTGGAGGTGTCGGCGAAGGACATTGTGGTTGTTGTTGTGGGAGGGGGGTAGTTGGGTTAGTGGTGGTTGTGGTGAAGTCGCAGTAGATGTCGCTATGGCTCTCGTATGCGATTACTGTGCTGTTGTACTGTATCTGTCGCCTGATAGTGTGTGAAAGATGATGCCTACTCGAGCGCTTGCGCATCGTGATTGCGGCCGGGAGATGCCGTCATCCCCGCGCCGACACTGTTTATTCGCATGTGATCGCGCGAACCTTTCGTTTTCCCAGAATCATTCAACTTGTTTTCAGAAATCACCTCAATACCAACTTGCACACCCGCACGCTCCTTACAGCTACAACGATCTCGACCATGTTGCGTTGAGGATCTGCCGTATCGCCAACGCTTCACACACACTCCTTCTAAGCTCCAAAGCGAGCACTCAGCATGGCAACCGCAACAACAACCTCCACAGCCCTCCAGCGCAACACGATGCTCACCTCGAGAGCCCCACAACCACCTGCTCCAGCGCCAGCTGCACCCGTCACACCCACTGCACGACCATACAAAGACTTCCTCACCCCCGCCCTCCATCGCCGCTTCACCAAGGCCGCTTCTCTCACCTTCTTCCTCTGCTGGCTCGAAGCCACCCTCATCTCCACCTCGCAGTCATGGCTCTGGTTCTGGATGCCCATCGGCATGACCGGCTTCCGCACACTACTCCTCTGTGGACCAGCAGTGGCAGTCTTCATAGTCAGAGTGATGAACATGCATGTTGGTTCACGGACTACGACAAGTACACTCGAGACATGGGTGCAAATACTCACGAGCTTGAGTTCGTTGATGACAGTGGGCTGGTATGTCTTCAGTGCATGGCTGTTTGGAGAGGTGTACATCTGGTCTCGCAGCGCAGAAGCTGGGCTAGGGTGGGCAGACCCGGGGACGGTGTATGTGAGAGCGAGGGTCAATGAGAATCCGGTGTTCTTGCGGAGCATTCTCATTATACTTGCCGTCCTGCAAGCATCATTGCACTTGTTGAGGGATTATGATACGGTGCCTATTGAGGAGCGAAAGAAGGAACAAGAGCAGGAAGAGTCGAGCGTACCCGAACCACTGCGCCTGCTTTTCTCGCAAACGAGGAACATCGTCGATCGGATGTTGAAACTCGCAATACCCGTCCCAATCTTCAGCATACCACTCTACTACGGCTTCATACGGCGTTTAGCATGGGACTACCTGGCCTGGCCAATCGCTCACACGCTCGTGCGCGATGTACCACCCAACAACGGACCTACAGGCCTGGCGCATGTCTCAACACTGGCATGGCAAGCTTTCACGTCCTCAGCCCTGTTGGTCCTGCTTTGGGAGCTAAGCAACGCGATCTTCACAATCTACGTCTCCCAAATCCCACTCAAGAAGGGCCAACCCCTGACGAGCGAGGTCAAGGATGCATCAGGCGCGATACTCTCGAAGAGTATAGACCCCAACGGCAGCTTGATACGAGGCTTCAAAGCGAAGAAAGACATTCCGCGCACCTTTGCGTTCTGGGAACTCCATCTCATCTGCACGACCTTCGACCTCCGGCGCAAAACCATATTCGCAGAGGTCGACCGGAAAGACGGCTCGACATGGAGCCAAGTCTCCAAGTTCTGCTTAGCAGAGATCTCAGCAATCTCCACCCGCATCAAGTCCTCCCAGGAACCTACCGAGTACCAGCAGAAGACCGCAGAAAGCGCGAAGCAAAGGCAGCAGCAACAATACCTGGTCGCGCAGCAGCAGCAACGCGCATCCGGGTTACCGAAGATTGCGAACCAGCAAGTCTTGAACGATCGCGATGTCCTCCAGAAAGGGGCCGGGAAGCGCGACATCCCGCAGCTAGTCGGCAATGTCGCGAAGTCATTTGGCTCGAGCCCGGAGAAACAGAATCCGATGGTGCAGTACTCTCGTCAAGCAATCGAGTACGGTATTGACAAGAGCGGTGGGAAAGATGCCTGGAGTCGGGATGGTCTACAGTCCGGGATGCGAGGGAGAGCGGTCGAGTTTCTGAAGACACCCTTCGGCGAGCCCTTCCGGCAGACCTTCGCGAGGAGAGTTAAGGCGGTGCTGCTTGGTGTGCCCTACAGCGATGCCATCAATATCACCCATGCGTCACGCTCCCTCACTGGGCTCTCCATCTGCTCCCTCAAGGAAGACAACTACGGCCAGGCCGCCAAGGACATCCCCCTCATCATTCGCACATACACGGCTGTTCTCACGGATATCAGGAACTTCGTGGCCACGCTCCCGCCGCACTGGAGCGATGTGGCCTTCGACAACACAAAGGACCGCGATCTTCAGCAAAGCGAGGGGTTGAAGGAGGTTCAAGAAGTTATGGAGGTTCTGAGGGGTGGGCTGGAAGAGGTGGTGCTGGCTTTCGGCGAGTATGCGAGCGGGCTAGGGTTGACGAAGAAGGAGATGAGGGAAGCTCAAGAAGTCATTGGGCGGAGACGGGAGATGAGGGAGAGGGAAGTCTAGCAAGGGTGTACATTCAACGTTCAATACTGTCTGAATAGCTTTGCCTATCCCACGAATGGATCGCGGACGAGACATCTACGTGTAACGCATCCCCGCCGCGAACCGCGAAGCGTGAAGGCTGTCAAATCCTGTTTCAATTTCGCAACGCCGAGTCGATGACGCCGAGTCGATGGATGACGCCCATTCCCTTCGGAGATGCAGATGCGTAGACACTCTCCAGGTTCTGGTTGCATGCCATCATCACAGCCGTCTAGAAGACGATACAGTAACATTTCCGACATGCTGGTTTTCGGAGATTGGCATTCGAACTCGGACCCATCCAAAGAAAAAAAAGGAGCAAAAAAACTTACCGCAATGTCGAGGCACCGCCACCCACCAGTGGTGTTGAGCGGGTCTGATTGCCTCGGTGTGAGGTAGGTCGAGATTCGGGAATGATATATATACACTCACTCGCATAAACCCGACGATTACCCGGGCAAAACATGGGAATGCGTACCTTAGCGCTTCTATTGCATTCGAACCCGCAGCACCTATCTAACCCAAAAGGCAAAAAGATGATGTCGAAAGTCTAGGACACCCGCCGCCGCCCTTAAGGCCGGGCTCGGACGGGTGTAGTTGTCGGTTGTCTGCTTGGACTGAAAAGTTTTGGTATCTATATACTCTCCGCAGCATTACCCCGACAATGACCCGGCTCGCCGGTAGAAGCATGGGAATGCGTACCTTGGCGTTGCTATCGCATCTAGTCCACCCGGTCACTATACCATGAAGTAATATCGAGAAATCGAGATGAAGGCCGGGGCTGAGCACGAGTGGATCTCAGTGGAATCAAGCAGTTATGAGTAGGCTCCAGCGACCTTCCGGCTGCTGAGACAGAGAAATGCCTACTGTGATCGATGTAATCGCGAGCTGTCAGCTTGCAATACGATACCTGCTTACCTGTCCTCCAACCCGGTTACCCGGCGGGACCGGCCCCATCGATCCCACAATGTGCGCTCGGGCGATAGCTGACTACAGTGGCCTCTACGCCTACCCGTGTCTTCCGTTCCGTGGAGATTATTGGCTTCGCTCCTCACATCTCTCTCAGTAATCCCACGCCATCTTGAGGCCTCCAGAGTGGCAGTCTGCGCACAGCGCACACTCGTCGCTCTCTCTTTCAGGGGAACATGATTTCGGATGTCGGTGACAAAATGGAGATCCCGCGCGGCGGCGACTGCGACTAGCGATCAATAGCCTCTGGCGACCTCTTGTCTACGAGGCCGTCCGCCCTTGCTGCAAAGCAACATTCCGAGTCGCTCAGAAGGCACCCGGTGACCCGGCGCTAAAATGGCATTAGAGAGATGATCAAGGCAACGCATGTTGTTCCAGAGACTCCGTCTCTGAAGCCGTTCGAGACCTGTGCTCTACTGCCTCGAGCCGCAAATACTTCGTCGAGCTGTCATGTTTGCGAAGTGAGAGCTTGGTGCCTTGTCTACCATTTCAGTAGCTAGGGCCAGCAGGGCCAGGCATTTGGAATCGACCAGTTCTTCGATCTCATTACCTCTGCCGTGTTGAGCGAGTTCCCCTTGGTGGACGATCCAGTAGGTTCATGGAATACTGCAACTTCGGGGTTCGGGGGGATGAAGTCGCTCAAGGATTTGCTGGTTTCTCAGCTTGTGTGGGGATGCGAGTGTGCTCTGGCGGACGATCCAGTAGCTCTTTTCTTCTCTTCCTTCTTCTTCTTCTTGTCCTACAACTACCAATCTCAGTGTCCACCAAAGCCGCGACATCGGCTGCCCCCACAATCACCACACCAGAAGTTACAAACCTCACAGCGAGCTCCCTTTTTGGGAAGGTACTACCAGACAGCCTTGCAGCCCGAAGCAATTAGCGTGTCTGAAGGGGTATAAGCATCTTACTTCTGCTCTTCTCTTCTTTCTTCTTCTTCTTCCACCACCATCTCAATACCGACACCACATCCACCTCCACCACCATCGCCGCCACCAGCACCGCCGCCACCTCCACCAACTTCGCAGACGACCCGACCTCACAGCAAGGACGACTTGGTGAGCGGGAAGAGATGAGGAGAGAGGAGCCGGAGGAGGCGGAGCGAGGGACAGGTAGGGGAGTGCAGAGCGGGAAGTGCGAGAAGAAGTGCGAGGACATAGAGATACGGACAGACGGGGTCGCAGAGGGAACCCTACCAAGCCGTGAACCGCCGAAACCTCACAGCAAGCAGACAAGATCGCTCAAATCCTCGCCATTCTACCAAGTTCTCGGAACGATACTGCCATCAGCATGCACTCATCTTCACACTGGGCGAGCACCTAGGTACATCGTAGTATGGCAGCCTGGAGCCTTCACATGCTTCGCCGAGATACATTCTACCTTAACATATATAACAGTGATCAGACACGATACTCCTTGTCCCATCCCGAGTCTCCTTCTTTTGGCGCCTTTGGTAGGAGGCCCAGTGCCACCCTCCTCGAGTTTGGTTCGCTTGTTCGATAGCTATAGCGGAAAATGTAAAGCGGCGATCAGATCTGCGTAGTTTGACGGCTCCCGCAGCCTTATCAGACTTCTTACCGGCTTGCCGGTAGCGTAAACCCGTGATCGAGTGAGGATGTACCGGACGCTTTCTCTGTAAACGTTACCAGAGCGAACCGAAACACTTGTCCAATGTCCACGTTCCTTTTCTACGTCTAGGACAAGAGGGCGCAGAAATGATGCTACATGCTTCGATAACGTATCGAACCCCATGAAGTTCAATGGGACGGACCATATCATCTGCAATTGTCCCAAGCGCCCCAACCGTGGGTTACAGATTGCGTGCTGTTATTAAAAGGGCATTCCCTCGATCTCTTCCTCATTTGCTCTCCTTCGCTACATCCTCGACTTTGCCTACTTACCGACAGAAAGAAAGCCGACCTATCGCCTACCTCTACTCCTCTACATATTTAGTCCGTCAACATGAAGCTCAACATGATAGGCGTGCTCGCCTTGAGCCTCGCTACAACTCTGCTAGCCGCCCCTGTTCCCCAACTTCCGCATTTCGACCACTATGATCCGCACGACCGGTGTGTGGCCTGGAGTCCCAGCGGCCAATGCGCGATGTGGTACCCGAAAACAGGAGAAGACGTTTTGGGTGCGTGCCTTCAAATCTGCACTCCTTCCGGATAAGTGTGCTGATATGCAGGTTTATAGGAAAGAGAGGCAATCCTATTAGTCCGGATGATAGGAACTGTCTCGTAACCAACGACGCCGGAACGGAGTGCACAATCGGCATCTTTGAAAGAGACCCTCCTACCTTAGCGGACGACGATAAACTTCTCGTGAGCAGCGACGACAACTGTCTCGTATTCAGCCACGACGGGTCGAGGTGTGTTTTGCGCATCGGGGAAGGAGACTTGGAGGTGAGAGGCCATCCTCAAGATTGGCACGACGAGAACTGTCTCGTATACAGTTTCAACGGGAAGGAAGACGGGAAGGACTGTGTTCTTTTCAAAGACAGACTTGAAGCCTGGGAAGAGGAACGCCAAGGGAGAGGTAGCACAGGAGGAGAACGCGAATGACGGAGAGGTCAAGGACAGGCTACCGGTGCCAGACAGCCTCAGCCTCGGGTAACGCGGCGGCGTGTTGTGACCAGGGCAAAATTAGGGTGATACTAGTCGTACTTACTGCTTCTCAAACCTTTCACCACATCTCCGGTGCGGATATCATCCCTCAGTAGGTGTTCCTCGCGATCGCGAAGCGAATGTGGTTTGGCTTACGAGCCCCAACGATGCCGCATCGTTATCGGCAAAGCGGTCGTCTCCACGCTGGCGAGTGGCCAAATACCGGTGACCGGCCTGAGCCTGCAAGCCTCCAGTGCTTAGCAGATTTGCCGGGCATTTGATGGCCTCCAGCGGCGCCGGTGAAGATCAGCCGGTCGGATTGTAGCGTAGAGAGATCACGGCCTTCTGATGTGGTACTACCGGTCGATCCTCTGCCAGGAGAATATCGTATCCGGATATGCTTGTTGGGACGGTAGCTAGGTCAGCTGAAGACCATAGTAAGATTGGTCGTCGGTGATGGAGGTGGTGGCCTTGGTGAGAGATTAGAGGAACGCTGTAGTTGCAGAGAAGGAGAAGAGGGGGTAAGAGAAGAAATACTGGAGTGCTCAGCGAAGCTGCCAGGCTGTCAGTGGCCTAGGCAAGGGGACGGGCGTGACTGTCGTCTTCGCTGTATGGTTTGGGGTGTCGCAGAGAAGAAAAGGTAGAAGACTGAGCAAGAGCAAGTCTTTTGCACTTCCTCTTGGGAGGTGGGCTTGCTGCTTCATGGGGAGTCTGAGGCTATCTCCTTCCCAGCCCCATTGCGGCCAATTGGTGTTGTCACGTCAGCAAGGGTCTGAGGCCAGTATACAGCTTTCCGCCAACCCTGCGATTCGTAGCCCAGAGCCTGAGGAGGAGGTAGGTCTGAGGAACTCCACTTCCCAGTGTGGCGCATGAGTCATGTAGGGGTACGAATACTTCAATACCTGCACCCGCTTCTGTTCCTCCTCCTTCTTCAAACATCACAAGTGCATTTGTTGTGATCTTGTATACTAACTTGGCCAAAACATCTTGTTTTCATAGCAATCACACCACTACCACCTCTACCTCCACCAACACAAACTCCAGACGACCGAACTTCACAGCCTCGATGCTCGCAGACTCTGGCCCTCCGTCCCCACCAGCATCGCCAGCATCCTTATGGCGGGCCAGGCGGAGCATGGTGAGATTTGGTGCCGTCTGAGATCGTCTGTGAGGTTCGCCGCTCAGTGAGATTGGGTCGTCTGGTGGAGGTGGAGGTGGTGTCGGTATTAAAGAGTTGAAAAAAGGTGGTTGCTGTGAAAAAGTAAGTAAAGGAAAGAGGAAAAGAAGAGGAAGCAAGAGCAGAGAAAAGAGGTACTTATACACCTGAGATCGCGCTAACCGCTTTAGGCCAACAATGCTGTCTGTAGTACCTTCCCAGAACGGAAGGCTGCTGTGAAGTTTGGTGCTCTGTGAAGTTGGAGTCGAAGTTGGGACAGTATCAACGTGAGTCTGGAGTAGTTGTTAAGATGGATGCAAACGAAAAGGAGGAAGAAGGAAGAGAAGTACTCTGCTTGTGCGTCGCCAGCATCCTTGTTCCGGGTCGCGCGAAGCATGGTGAGGTCTGGTGTCGTCTAATCGTCTGTGAGGTTCGCGGCTCTGCGAGGTCTTGTCGTCTGTGAAGTTGGAGGAGGTGTTGGCGGTGGTGGTGGTAGCTTTGCTAGTCGTGAGATAAAACAAGGACTGTGACAATACCGATACTGCAGGGGACGGAGAGGATGCCGGCGTCTGGAAACATCGTTGCTATGAGGTCTTTCCATCTGTGAAGTTGGTGGAGGTGCGGCGGTGAAAATTTAACTGAGTGCGAGGCGGTGGTGGTGATGGTAGAAGTATTACAAAAAGGCGGTGCTGTAGTAAAGTAAAGTGCAATATCACTGTATATGCTGCCTGGGGATGTTGGGAGAAGGAAGATGGAGGAGTTCACAAGAATTGGAAGAACAAGGACGCGAGGCTAGCGCGCCAAAAGTTGCGCCATTGATGGATCGGGTTGCCTGATGGTGGTGGTGGTAGTAGTGAAGGTGGACTTGGAGCGACATGGAGTGATCATGGTGACGGTTTCAGAGGAAGGAAGGGAAGGAGGAGAGAGAGACTCGAGAGAGATGCATAAGACGCTAACTACCTTGGCCTCCGGCTTCCGGGCACAGGAGTAAACAAGATTGAGACACGCTCCGGCGACGAAGGTAAGAGGAAAGATGGCAAGTTGGTAGGACCGCACACAACCTTGACAGCGCTATCTTTGAAGAAAATAATCACCCCCGTTATCAAAGCAACATTAGCAGTCGCGAGAAAAGCACCCACCCCCGGCCGACAATCTCAAAAGAACATCGCATAGGAAAGCCACACGGATATCGCCCAGACTCTGCCCTGACCACACCACGCCACCGTATCATCTGACTGCCACCTCTCTACCGACGCCTGTCCTCAATATCGGCGACCTCTGTGAAACTACGCATTAGCATCGCCATTGATAGCGAAGGTGGATTTATAACGGGCTCTTACCTCATTTCCCTCCGTCCCAGCAAATTATACAGTGCGTGCCCTCGTCGTTGGTGATGAGACACGCATCGTCGTCCGGACCCATACAGGGGCCTCTCTTCTCCACGTCTCTCTTGGAGATGGACATAATACACTCCGTCCCCTCATCGTTGGTCACAAGACAGTTGTCGTCATCCGGACCCATGGGCTCGCCTCTCTTGGAGATGGACATGATACACTCTGTGCCCTCGTCGTTGGTTATGAGACAGTTGTCGTCATCCGGACCCATAGGGGGGCTTCTTTTGGAGATGGATACGAGACACTCCGTCCCCTCATCGTTGGTCACGATACAGTTGTCGTCATCCGGACCCATGGGCTCGCCTCTCTTGGAGATGGATACGAGACACTTCGTCCCCTCATCGTTGGTCACGAGACAGTTTTCGTCATCCGGACCCATAGGGGGGCTTCTTTTGGAGATGACGAACTCGCTATCGTCGGTCGGGCTGTATTCTTCCTGGCGTTTGGAGATCGCGAACAAACACTTCGTCCCTTCGTCGTTGGTTATGATACATCTGGCATCGGTCGGGCTGTATTCTTCCTGGGGAAGAGGAGCAGCCATGACGGATGTAGCACAGCCCAAGGCGAGCACACCAACCAGGGTGAACTTCATGTTGACAGAGCTGAGATGTCGATGATGTGTAGACACGGGTAGTAGTCTGGCGGTGTTATGTAGGTTGGTGGTAGGTTGTAGATGGTAGACTCGTAGTAGTGTGGAAGAGTTGAAGATGAAGGACAAAGACGAGAAGGAGGCAAGGAGGAGAAGCAGACCTTCTTATGCAGGCGTCCGAAGCGCAGGTGTGGTCGTGAGGCAGTGTCAGCTGATCATGAAACCATGGAATTGCGAAAGTTAACTGCATATCGGACCATGTCCGGGGCCATGTAGCATCAATGTTGCGCCCTCTGATCCCGAGTCCATGTACGTGTGGCCGCGAGACAGCGTCTGCTAATCATGAACCGATTGAACAGCGAAATCTCGATCGTTGTCAGGCCACGTCCAGTGCATACAGCAGCACTTTGGCGCCCTCTCATCCCGGGACCGTGGATAGGGGAGGAGGATGTGCTCATTGGACAAGTGTTTTCGGCTCGACCGTTTGAATTGAGTTCTACCTCAATGGAGGCTGATAAGGCTGGCCACGAGACCACCATGATGCGCCTCGCAACTCACCACTAAGGCCTGGTGAGGATGGACACTGCCGCTTGAGCCTTGAGATCCCACATTCGCAACTCGTTCTCGACGTTCGAGCGACCTCTATAGCTGCCTGATGGTCGAAGCGTTGTATGGAGAGCTTACCAAGATTTCATAGACTATCTCCCAACACCCATGTTGCTGTAAGATAAACCAACGGCCGATTCAAGGGCTCCAGCGCCCGTTGGGATGATTGAGAAGGCGGCAAGCTTCATTGTCACCAACGCTCGCATCTCCTGTACTCGCCTCAAGTACCGTCGACACTGCTCCCAGCACCAATCTTACTTCTCAATATCCTCGAGAGCCCCATGGCCTCGTTTCAGGCCGAGATCGACATGATGGGTTGAGTTGATGTCGCTCTGGCGATTGTTGAAGCGCAGGCTGCAGACAGGCGGATTACTAGCCTCGTTCTGATCTCTCGACGGGATCTCGAGTGAAGCAAGCGCGCAGAAAGGGAACGTACTCTGCTCTCGTATGCGCTCACGGCGCCACTCACTCAAATTATCAGCACCAAACCTTCCGTCGGCGTAAATATGCAAAAGGCCTTTCTCGGCCATGTGCATCCGCACTCTCGGTTCGGGAACCCTTTTCGGCTTGCCAGATGCGGGGTAAGCAGACATCATCGCCATCCAAGGTTCAGCGATCTCTGCTAGGTTCATGATGCCACGAATGAAGATGCTGCAATCTGCCCACCGACATGGGCCCGTACACCGCGAATCTGGAGTAAGTTTTCTAAGTTTCCTCGTGGCAGACCACACTTCGGCTCTCCCGCATTCCACCTTGGTCATTCTCTTCCTGCTCGTTCTCGC
>JAKLLW010001235.1:0-17147 GCA_022814695.1 Neocatenulostroma microsporum
TCCTCTGGCGCAGCGGCTCTGGCATACAGCTACATCCTCGGCCCGCGCCATGGCTATGGCTCTCAGATACTGAACTACCGCCCGCACAACGTCACGCACATTGTCATCGGCACTGTGTTCCTGTGGGTGGGCTGGTTCGGATTCAATGCCGGATCTGCGCTCTCGGCGAACATGCGCGCTGTTATGGCCGCGGTCGTCACCAACCTCGCTGCTTGTGTCGGCGGAGTAACCTGGTGCCTACTCGACTATCGCCTCGAGAAGAAATGGTCCACCGTCGGCTTCTGCTCCGGCGTCATCGCAGGCCTGGTCGCCATCACACCCGCTTCTGGATACGTGCCGGCTTGGGCCGCCGTCATCTTTGGTGTCGTCGCCGGAATCGGCTGCAACTTCGCCACTCAGCTAAAGTACAAGTTGCGCGCCGATGACGGTCTCGACATCTTCGCCGTTCACGGCGTTGGCGGATTCCTTGGCAACCTCCTCACGGGCCTGTTCGCGGCGGACTACATAGCTCACCTCGACGGCTACACCGTGATTCCTGGGGGCTGGCTGAACCGGCACTGGATCCAGCTGGCAATTCAGCTCGCTGACTCGGCCGCCGGCTTCACTTACAGCTTCCTCCTGTCCTACATCATTCTAGCCTGCATATCATTCACCGCGCGCTTCATCCCAGCTCTGGAACTGCGAGCATCGAGAGAGGAGGAGCACATGGGTATCGACGACGTTGAGCTCGGCGAGTTCGCTTACGACTTCGTCGAGGTGACCCGCGACCTCAAGCCAAGAGACCCAGCGCACGACGTCTCTCGCATCTCCGAGGACTATCAGGAGGATAGTTCGAGCCAGAGGAGCCACTCGCAGGCGACTATGATGCACAACATGCCCGAGAAGGATATGGCGGGCGGCGGTGGCGGCAGCTTCCCAATGCGCACGATCAACAGGGACGGCTCGGACCACCCGATGCAGTCACCCTACGGCCAGGAGCCGTACCAGCAGCAGCATGGCGGCTTCCCTGGACAGGCCTCGTGACTCTCTGTGCGTACCTTATCGCCAGGAAGCCATGTGCGATTGCCGTCGGACCCGTAATCTGGGCAGCGAAAGCTCAGCGATTGGCAGGTGTGAGGCTCGAGTATCTCAAGCGAGCAGCGCAGGATCACAGACACCGAAAGGGCGAATGACAAGATTAGTGTATTATGAATGATGTTACGATACGCAAGGGCTTGGAGCGGGTGGCGCAACAGGCGTTGAATTGCTGGGAGAAAGATGCTTCATTGGGACGCACATTCGGGTTTACATACCGCTCGCAAGAGCTGGAGGAGGCTGTCTTGATAAGCTTCCGTAGTATGCCTGTACAATGTGTTCTTCGTACACAAGACTGAGTGAATTGCTGCTGTTGTTCTCCTCCAGATCCGAGCAGGCTCTGTATACTGACGCACTTCCTCGCCCGCAGGACGACAATGATATATGATGCGAAGTCTTATCAAGGCTGCGATTTCAGCGTATGCTGCTCCACTTTAATGCCGGTGACTGGTCAGCGCTTGAGTGGCGGCTGGGACTGAGAGTTGAGCTCGTACCTGCTGTGCTGTCCGCGTGTGCTCACTTAATGGACACCGAGGGACACCAGAGTACGAATGGGTGCGAAGGTCGAAAAAGAAGCCCGCGGCGGAGAAACAGACCGCAAAACGGGCAAGGAAGGCGAGAATGAGCGAGGTTGTTACTTTGGAGATGGACCCACCGGAGGCAGAGCATCTCAGTCCTGACGTGATGAAGGCTATTTCCTCGACGCCAAAGAGAGACCTTTCCTGTATCCAAGACAGCCCGCCAGCAAGCAGCCGAGGAGTGCGAGTAGAGCGGCGACGCCACTGCCAGCCAGTCCAGCTCCTCAACAGACGCCGCAAAGTGAACGAGGCACGAGGAGTACGGGCAGAGCTTCTGTTCGCCGAGTGCTGGAAAGGGGTAGAAGCGCAGCGGAGCTGATTTGCCTTCATGTGCTGCGGGCGAACGTCTTTGCTCAGATCACGAGATAAAAATGTGAGAAGGCCCACAGCCCGGTGCCATATCATAGCTCGCAAACCCTCTTAGACCTCGCTTCATCTGACCTCCATACCCATTCTTGGCTGGAAGTATACCTTGAAGGTAGCGTTCTCATCAGGGTCGAAATCGCCGAGAAGTGTGTTGGAGTCTGCGCGTAAATAACAATTCTTCATCCTACATGAGCACATGCTCATTCTCGTTCCTCATCCATTGTCGTGGTTTTCGGCGTGCCTGCCGTTGCTTGGTGCAGGATGCGCAATGACGGCCCGTACCGCCGAGGAACACCCATAGTGAGTCATGGTGCTAGGCGTATACATATTTTCTTCGGAACCTTTTGATTCTCCTCCTTCGATCAGTACACCCTTTCATAAGCTCTATACTTCGATGTCGACACAGTCGGTTTCTTCCAACCCAATGTTCTCATGAGCAGACTGCTTCGGCTGGTCGAATGCGGTACTGTGAGGATTGACAGCACGTTCCAGTGGGGATCTGGGGAGCAAGAGCCTCGAAGCCTGCACCAGTAGCGGCTCGAGTGTCTCGCCCACGCCTGCTATAAGCGGGTGGTGGAAGGAGGACGGTTCGAACTCCTGAGATTGCAGCGCACCAGCGAGGCCATCCTTAGAGCACGATGGGGATACTCTGGGCATGACTCCTCCCTGTCATGCTCACATGTCTTGGATGCTTAGATTGGAACCGCGAAGTCTCTGAGAGGCAGAAGGCGACGCGGGAGCACTGAGGAAAGCGGCGTGCCTTTGAGGCCAGCATGGCAGGCGCGTACGCTGGAACCTGGGCGTACATAACAGATTGTATAATGCCGAATGAATCCAGACAGCCTTGTGGGCTCTCAAACCAGATTTTCCATTTTGTTCGTCCACCTGGCACGGAAGATGTCTCCTGAGTTCACATGTGATTGCCAAGGTCTTTGACAGCGGAGGCCCAAGGCCCGACCCTCCCTAGCCTACCGCGCAGGCGGATGTCACGCGAACTCCTGCAAGCGTGAACCAGCGATGGCGAGGGTGTGCTTGAAGGCCGCAACAAACGGTTGATCAACCTATGGAGTAGACTGGAGCCGACCGCACGAGATCGCGAACTGGATCCAGTCTCAACTCAAGCTCGATCAAGAGAGAGCCAATCTCGCGCTCCCACAAGCTGACTGCGCACTGATCGCCCTACGAGGAGAGCAGTAGGAGAAGACGGCTTTTTACACTAGCTTGAGACGTTCTTCGCCGGTGGTTACCACTCCCAAAGCATGGTCAGGCTGAAGTCGCCTGGATGCAACCACTCAATCCGTTCTTGCGCGCATTCTTCCGGAGCGCATTACCTTCGCAGTGCTCGCCGATAAACCACCATGTCATCCTCGTCCCGACTACAGAGATCCTGCTGAATAGCAGAGACCGCGAGACAAGTACATCATACGCCGAGCTCGCAACGACCGAAGAGTTCCTAGCAAGCCATGTCCTACGCGTACCAGGAGGTGCGCCGCCATTCGGCAGCGGTGCGAGGGAAGGCGGCAATGTGCGGGAGAACAAGAGCAAGCCGAAGCAGTACTCGACCATCAACGGGCGGACAGTGATTGTCAAGGATGCATTTGTGTATAGTAACAAGGGATTCAAGACGCTCAACCAAGCGCAGCTGCTGCAGGATGCCATATATTACCCAGATGCGGCGGATGGCCAGCAGTGGCTGATATACTACATTTCGCGACCTCTTATCGGCTCATACCAGCCTACTCCGGTACAACCGGCTGTGATAAGCGATGAGCCTAGCAAAGAGCGGAGGAAGCTGTTGGCGGAAGCTTCGGAGACGGCGACGTCGAGCGCGAGTAGCCCGCCTCCTGTGCCGAAGAAGAAGGAGGTCAAGAACTTCGGCGACTTGCTGAACCAGTTTCCGATGATATCCAGGCAGATGCAAGGAGGGCTGGAGAAGATTATCAGAGAGTTTGTGGCCGCGAACGACCAGCCGGTGCAGAAGACAAGATCTAGGAACTCCTCTGTGAGCTCGCAGGTCTCTACGCCTTCGATGAGTAGCTCGATCTCTTCGATCAGATCATCGCTGTCGGGTAGTAGCGGAGTGCATCAGACTGCCTTGGAGCTGGAACCCGAGGAAGAGACACTCCGAACGTCACTTGAGACGGCCGTGACGGCAGCTATCGAGCTCTTCCAGCAGGTGGACAAGCAGCAGCTGTCACTCCTCGGCGCCAACACGGAGCTTACTGGGCCTGTTGTTGAGCGCATGATCGAGCGATACGTCACTGAACAAGTGCATGACCAGACATTGTTTCCGAAAGTCTGCGCCGTGCGGAAGCCAGACGACAGTGATCTGGAGTCAAAGATTCGCAAGATGACTGATATCGACATTGCTCAAGTCGGCATACCAATTGATGATGGCATGAAAGGCAAGCGTGAGCTAGCCGCAAGATTGGCCAAAGGCATTGAGGTGTTCAAGAAGATGGGCGTGTCGAGCAGTCCGCAAGAGATGCTCGAGATCCTGCTGGCTACGCAAAAAGTGGTCACTGAGCAGTCTGCTGCAAGTGTGTCCGCTGCTTCAGATGGCGAGAAGCCGAGTGCCATGCTTACGATCAATGCCGACATACTTGTCTCGATGTTGCTTGTCGTGGTCATCAGAAGTGGCGTACGGCACCTACATTCGCGCTTGCTCTATATGCGATATTTCATCTTCACTGATGAGGTTGAGAGTGGAGAGCAAGGCTACGCTCTAGCCACGCTGGAAGCCGTGCTGGCTCATCTCACCAATGCGTCTTCTACTCTTCGGAAGGCGAGCAAGCGCAACAGACTGCTGTGGCAAGCTGCTCGAAGTGGGGATGTGCAAGCACTCGAGGCTATACTACAACCATCGATGTTGCCACCCGGCGAAGCCAGCATAGCGGAATCGCCTTTGGCGACTGCGGATGAAGCCTCGGATGACTCGGCCCAGGAGCTCGACGATCTTCATGACACCGCCGACGCACAGCAGGCTCCTGAGAACGAGAACAACAAACCAGACTTCGCAGCGGTAAACGGCTCGCTTGGTCATGTATTTCCATTCCAGAAACCGCCTACACCACCACCCGAGCAGTTTAACGTCAAGGTCAAGAAGCGCGTCTCCCTGGCCTCTCTGCCCAGAAGCCAGTCTGCATCCTCAGGTTACTCATCGCGTTCACACTCACGCAAGAGAAGCATGGATTCGACCATGAGCGCCGGCCCTGGCGGTGACCTTTCCGCGGACAAGCTGGCGCAGACACAAGACGCCGACGGTAACTCCGTACTCATGATGGCTACTGACACTGGGCGCAAGGAAGCTTTGAAGTTCTTGCTAAGCTTGCCTGCCCATTTCCGAGCCGACTTCGTGCTGGACGATATGAACAACTCTGGCACCACTTTGCTGAGCGCAGCCGTGCAGTCTGGCGATATGACTATTGCCGACGAGCTCGTCAAGTACCTAGGCAAGCACGCAACACCGGAGCAATTCCAGCATTACCTCCAAGGTCAGGATGCACAGGGTCGGTGCGTTGCGCACTACCTCTTCCATCAGCCCCACCTAATACAGCGCTTTGGCAAGAAGTTACCTTGGCGGCTAAAGGACAAGAACGGACAGACGCCATTGTTCGCTCTGTGTAGGTCATACGACCACAAGCAGTACCACTCGATGGTGGACACTGCGATGTCTCTTGCCACGGAAATTCAAGGCGATGGCGGACAACTGCACCTTGACGATCACGTCGACGCCAAAGGCAACACACTCCTGCACATTGTCGTAGACACTCAATTGACCCTGAAGCTTCTGCGACACTGCGACTCCGACGCCAATGCTGCAAATGACAAGCGCTTCACGCCGCTCATGGTGGGAAGCAAGTACGGCAGGATCGACACTGTGCGTGCACTGTTCGGCGAGCCGCGAGTGGACATGACATTGAAGGACGTGCGAGGCTTGACTGCGGTCGAGCTCGCCAAGGACGACGATGTGCGTAACAGGATCGATGACCTGGTGTTGCTTTCGGCACCCGCTGGCAAGGACGGCAGGACCACTACGGTAGTCCGCTCGTACTTCGTCGAGGACGCAACGATCCGCTTCGTACTGAAGTCAGGAGCGCCGAACGCTAATGGCTCGATCACGGTCACTACGTGCCGACGCTCCATCGCGGACTTTGAGAACCTAGCGAATTGGCTCACCACGGAGTGCCCGGCTTCGTGGTTACCCTCTCACTTCAACCTACCCTCGCCTTTCTTACTGCCGTCAAAGCCGTCCAGAGCGGTGCTACGAGATGTACAGCTTCGGCTTGATAACTTCTTCCGCAGCCTGCTCGTACACGGTACTTTCTCTATGCATGAGCTGGTCTGGGAGTTCTTCTTGGTGCCTGAACTTGATGTGGACATGCTCACTGAGCGCAGCAAGCGGAAAGCGGAAGCAAGAGTGGAGAATGTCAAAGACGACTACGAACCAGTACCAATGGACGAGACACGAGCGGTCGAGAACTTTGTGGCGTATGCTAAGGACCAGGTGCGCGGAGTCACGCAGTCTACGAAGAAAGCTATACGGTCTGTCAACAGGCACCGCATGCTCAACAACGATGTCTCTGAGGCGAACAACCTTGCAGCTTCGAGGCTCAACACACTGTTGTTCCTGCCGCCCTCACACTCTAAAGCATTTGAGCGTCACGCCAAAGCACTTGTGCCGACCGAATCTTCACCTTGGGCAGGGCTGTACTATCAGCTCCACTCGATGCAGTCGACCAGTACAGCCATTCAAGTAGCGCTCAACAGACCAGCATACCTCATCGGCAGCATGGCTCAGACCCAACGCAACATCGACCGCTCCTTGAGCTCCGTCTCCCGCACCAACCGCTGGACGCCGAACATAGGCTTGTTCGAGGACGCAAAGAAGGCAGTAGCGGTAGAAGCTTGGGACAAGGCTGCCAAAGCGCAAAATGAGTTGGAGAGTCTGGGCTGCGAGCTAAGATACACGCAGCAGACTGTCGCTAGCGAGCTGGCAGTGTGGCAGGATGAGCACGTAAAGGCTGGCAGAGCGATGTTGAGGAGGTTCGCTAAGGAGACGATCGTGAAGGAGAAGGCGAGGCTTGATAGCATGAAGCGGGCTCTGCGGGAGATCAAGAAGACACAGCGGTCGCAGCTATGACAGGACTGCGCCCATTTGGACATCCGTACAGGGGGCAGGTGACATATGCAGATAAATAGTTATATCTCAAAAGAAGGTATGTTCGCTCGCACTCCAGCCATCGCCTCAGCTCACCAACCAAGCGTACGTCTTAATCAGCTCGCTCACAAAGGAGACGCGGCTTTCGCATGAGCTATCCAAGCAGACTGTTCTGAACGCTACACCTCAAGAAGATGTTGATAGGAAGAGCCACCATCTAGGCACAACTCCGCCAGCTGAAAAGCGCCGAAGCGCACGATGCAGCTGACATTGCAAGCCATTTCGTTCTGTGAAGGGGGAACAGTGCTGCTGGATCTTAATATAAGCACCTTCTCTGCGATAGCAACCAACGAAGAGGTCATGTGTTGGCTGCTGTGTGATCGGAGACGTGGGCTCTGGGTGTGAAAGGTGACAGGAGCGCTGCATCTCTGTCCCTAGCACACCTCTTCGGTCTTTGTCGATCAGTGTTCCCCGACTCAGTGCCACTGACGGATCAAGCAGTGGTTGAGACCTCGGCCGTAACGTGTTGTGCTGCTGCCACGTCAGAGAGTCCCAAGGATTTTGACGAACGAGGGTCTTCCCTGTGTGTCCGACAGGTCGTCTGGCTTGTGCTCCCTAGCGCGCGCAGTAGAGAGTGGTATCTGTGCTTGTGTAAGAAATGCAAGCGTCAAACCTTTTATTTAAAGTGGTGGCGGAATGGTGATGACTCAACGTCACGGTTCGGGAGTGAACCATAGTTCAGAGTTCATGGGTCCACTCTGCTGGTACAGGTACAACAGACTGATACAGACCAAACAGACGGATACACTTTGTTTAACGTCTAACGCGAGTGACGCGATGTGAACCTCTTGGCATCAACAACAGTCTCCGCCAACTTGATCCCAAAGATCCTATTGAAAGCCAGTATAACCAGCTGGTCCCCAGCCAACGCAAAGTTTGACAGAGGTGCAACATCTCGCACATCCACCGGGTTCTCCATATTGTCAATGATGATATCCAGCGCATTGAACACTCCGAGCACCTTCCCAGTAGTACCATTCCGCACGACCACACCCTCATACTCCGCAGTCCACACCCTCCCAGCGTCATCAATCTTGATCCCGTTCGCAAAACCCTGGCGAGCGAAAGCGAAAAGCCGCTTGTTCTGCGGCGTACATCCGTCTGGACCTCCGAGGTCGTATTGGTAGATACCCGCGAACCAAGGTAACGCTGTATGATTTGGCGGAGTCTGGAAGACGGCATTGTGCGGTCCGTCTGTCACGTAGAGCAAGGAGTTGGTAGGATCTACTGCAACGCCGTTCGGGTCCGTTACGTCGAGCGGACCGATGACGGGCTTCAGGTTCTGATCGCGAGGGGTGTAGCGCCAAACGAAGTACGGAAGCTCTGATGGGCCTTGGAAGGTAGCGACTTCCAGACCTTCTTCGTTGATGAAGAAGTCGGTGAAGAACATGCAGGGCTCATTGGTCGTCTTCGAGGTCGCGAACGTGACATCGTCGGGCCCATTGAGCGGGAGGCCGAAGTATGAGTTGACTACCTCCTCAGCGTGGTATGTGTGAGGGTCAATAGCTACAATAGCTGGCGATGTGTCGAGGTTGCCAAAGGTGGTCACGTAGACCTTGCCATTGTACAAGTAGCCACCGTTTGGGTTCGGCAGTATTCCAGCAGGCGTAATGTTCGGTCGAAACACCGTAGAGGTGTTCAGGTCAAGGATCGATAGGAAGCCTGGCGTGGGATCTAGATAGGCGGTGAACCATACCTGGTTTAGTTCGGGCACCCATACGCCACCTTCGAAGGCGAATGAGATGTTCTCGTTGCTGCTGGTAGCTAACAGCTGGACGCTGCTGTCGTTGCCGATGATCCGCTGGAACTCATCGTCGTAGAAGATGAAGCTGGCGTTGCGGGCGGCATGTATCGCTCCAGAGGCGGCTGTAGTACGGTTGCCGAAAGTGGTCTCCACGAAGGGCTGATCGAAGCTGTTGTTAAATGGTCTTGGAAGCAAGTATGTGTCCTGAGCTGGGACTTGTGCTGTGATGTTGGATTGAGCAAGAGTAGCGCAGACGATGCTAAGTAGTACGAGAGGGATAACTGATCGTGCCATCTTATGCTCATGAGTCAGACTGTGAGAAAGAAAGGGAATGATACTCGCGCCTCTATACTTGGGATTCTATATGATGCAGCAGAACATGCATGCCCGTTGAGGCCAATGCAGGTGGTCATCATCGTGGAGCAGGTCGAGCAATGTTCCGGACCAGCGTCGCAGTTCCCCTTTTCAGCAATTACTCTTCGTGGTATGAGTATCAAGACTGGCCATGAGAAGACTGCCCGAAGTCAAAGGACCGTGTCCATGAAAGTTGACGGCGGTGGAGGTGATAAAGGAGAAGTTGAAGTCAAGTGGAATCGTAGTCTGCTGACTACGTGAGCTCTAGTGCGAAACGGATAGATCCGCTGATAAAGTCGCGTTGATCCCCACGCGTCTTCGATCGACCTTCCGCCTGAACTTGACCTGGCACACATCATCTTGATCGCAAAGTCGACCAGACCCGTCCGCCCTCCACGTTACGCATCTAGATCGCCGCAAATCACAATGAGCGCAGAAGACGAACAATCACAGTCCGGCTACGAGGATGGCCTCGCCGGCGGCCCAGGCGCACCCACGCCACTCTCAGCACTCGAAGGCGTCGCAGGCTTGACCAAAAGAGATGTACAACTGTTCATAGACGGCGGATACAACACAGTGGAGTCGATTGCATATACGTGAGTGGGAAATTTGCGCTGGGTGGGAGGCATGCGCTGACCAAGATTGCAGGCCAAAGAAGGCGCTTGAGACCATCAAAGGCATATCGGAGCAGAAAGCCACCAAGATCCTCACAGAAGGTATGTCAATACATTAGATGAACTATGAAATGGGAAATGAGCTGACAGTGTTCCAGCATCCAAGCTAGTACCCATGGGCTTCACAACCGCCACCGAAATGCACGCCCGCCGCTCCGAACTCATCTCCGTCACAACCGGCTCCAAACAACTCGACACCCTGCTCGCGGGCGGGATAGAAACCGGCTCCATCACAGAGATCTTCGGCGAGTTTCGAACCGGGAAATCGCAGATCTGCCATACCCTCGCCGTCACCTGCCAATTACCATTTGACATGGGGGGAGGGGAGGGAAAGTGCTTATACATCGATACGGAGGGGACGTTTAGACCGGTGAGGTTACTGGCGGTAGCGAACAGGTACGGATTGAGTGGGGAAGAGGTGCTGGATAATGTGGCGTATGCGCGGGCGTATAACTCGGATCATCAGCTTCAGTTGTTGAATCAGGCGGCGCAGATGATGACTGAGACGCGGTTTTCCCTGCTGGTTGTCGACAGCGCTACATCGCTTTACCGAACGGATTTCATGGGACGTGGTGAGCTGTCCTCTCGGCAAACCCACCTCGCCAAGTTCATGCGTACCCTTCAAAGACTAGCGGACGAATTCGGCATCGCGGTGGTGATCACGAATCAGGTGGTGGCGCAGGTGGATGGAGGACCGAGCGCGATGTTCAATCCGGATCCGAAGAAGCCTATTGGTGGCAACATCATTGCGCATGCGAGTACGACGCGGTTGAGTTTGAAGAAGGGGAGGGGAGAGACGAGGATATGCAAGATTTATGATTCGCCATGTCTGCCAGAGTCGGATTGTATGTTCGCGATCAACGAGGACGGTATAGGCGATCCTAGTCCGAAGGATCTGGAGAAGGATTGAGTGTGGCCAGAGCGGAGTGGCGGCCTGTGCAGAGTACGAGGTGGATGTGGTGAGGTATGATTTACGAAGCACTTGCGTTGGCGCTGGTGGCTGCTGTCGTTCGTAGGGCGCACCGCGTTGAAGGAGGCTGAGCGTGGTTTAGAGCGACTTTGTTTTGCTAGATTCGTGATTATGGCGCTGTATACCCGACACTAATCCAATTCATCAGACTACCATTAGTTCTGCAGCTCGTATACGCATGGTAATTCAGAGATGCATGCGCTGAAGCTTGCGCGTCTTGGCGTGTTGCTGGCGGACGACAGCCCTTAGCTCCCGCTTTAACCGAGCCAATGACTGCTTGATCAAAGCTCCGGCTACAAATGCGTTTCGCGTGAAATGCTCCAACCATTTCCCACATTGTGAGAGGATCACCAAAGTGCTCCAACTGGCTTCCAGGTGCATTGCACAACACTCCTATCCACCATGGCGCCAGCACCGATCCTCTACCGCGAGACTCGGCTCACACCCACACCAGCCTCGCCCTCCCATATCCTCCACATCGAGACGTCCACCCAGCGATCATCTCTTCTTCGCGCCGGCAGCAAACGAGCCTTCGACGAGATCAGTAGCAACGATGAAGAGACATATGCGCGCAAGCATCTCGCGACAGAAGGGTCAGTCTTCTTCCGCTCCCAAACACGGTCACCACGAAACATTCTCTGGCGAGTGCTTGAGGACCGCAAAGTGCTGGAGATACAGGCTGTAGATCTGGTAAGGGATAGGGAGTTTGGAGATACAGATACTTGGCTCACGTTCCGCATCGGGTTCAAGGATGCGACACTGGAGCATGGCGTGCAGTTTGCGGACCCACTGGAGACGGATGCGCTGGAGTGTTTTGTGCTCACGGAGGGGAGGGAGTTGGTCACGATTACGCTCAAGAGGGATCTGTTGACAAGGGCGAGCGTGCCGACGGAGTTTGATCCGAGCACGTGTGTCAAGAAATACACCAGCAGCTTCTTGAGCGTACGGCATCCATACCGCATTGTCGCGACCAACAGCCTGCAGCTCTTCATCTCGCTCGCAGACGGCGGACTGGTGAGGCTGCAAAGGAAAGCGGGTGAGAACGGATCTCAATGGCGTGAGACCTTCTTTAGTGAGGGAGGTTGGAAGGGCACGTTAACTCTCAAGGGGTTCAACCCGTTCGCTGGACGACCCACAGTGCAATATGGCAACCTCGAGCTCGACACGACTGCGATCGCCGACATGGTGCTGAGTCCAGACGAGAAGTACGTCTGGACAGTCAGTCTGGACCACTATCTGCGGGCCTGGAGCACAAATACTGGCAAAGTCGCCGCCAAGCAGGATCTGCTCGACCATGACCGCCGGGATGAGCGCCATCCATACACCATGTCCGCCGAGCAGGGTCGGCTACTGCAAATCGTCAGAAAGCCGGCTCCGGTTGACGGCCAGGCGGTAGCGAGGATGGACGAAGATAGGAAGTATGCTGTTATCGTGCATTCGCCAAGAGACCATCAGTTCAAGATCTACGACATCACGTACACGACCACGATGGATGGCGAGAGTATCAGTACGCAAGACCTGCAAGCGGGCAGCAGGCTCATACCGCCTGTTGATGAATTGATGAACACGAATATCTGGTATCTGGAGTACTTCCGTCTGCAACCAGGTGTGGAGTGGGCGGACACGCAGCTCTGGATTCGTGCGAGAAGTGGTGCGCTTGCTAAGACATTCATGCTTACCTTTGACGTCTTGGACGAGAATGGTAGTGCTCTGGATGTCCGAGATAATTGGAGCTCCGGCTGGGCTACGGTCGATGCTGGCCAACTAACAGTAGAGGAGCTGAAGCGTTGCGAGGACTACCCTGGCGAGCTCGAGGTGTCAGCAGACATGGCTGTAACGCCTAGCGAACAATGGCTGGGCTTCTTGTTCTACCCTGGCCGCTTCACCGCGGCTTCGTTGGAGACCGCACTTTACGAGTACCGCAGAGCCCGCGGAATCTCTGGTCGAGCATCTTCTAGCAGCAAAGGCCTCAAGACCGCCGACCAGCCATTGGAGGAGCGTCTTACGGCTGCGATCACTAGCAAAGTCCTACTCCGTCGCTTACCGAACGAGATGCCTGACTACGAACGCTACCAGCAGGACATCCAAGCGCAATGGCAGCTCTTCTGGACCGTCCTATCCGGTCTTCACATCCGGCGCAATGAGTCGGTCGGCTTTGCGTTCGATGCCCAGAACGAGTTGCCCTGGACTGTATGCGCGGATTTCGTGGCGCCGGTCAGGGCTTGCAGTGCTTTCGAGAGGCGTGTCGCTAATAGCAATATGCTCTACGACGACCAGCACAAGCAAGTCGATGGTGAAATCTACAACAACATCTACCCTCAACGATTCGACCCAACGACCGACGAAGAGAGGCCTTATGAGAGCATCTTCTTTACTCGTTTGTTGGACTCGGCGAGGCAATTAAGGCATACTTTGTCTTACTCTGCGAGGATGAAGTTGCAGTCGGATGCTGAACGCGAGGCGCTCATGCCAAGCGATCAGGCTCCTGAGAGCGGGCGTGCTGAAGCGATGTTCGAGAAATTGAGGATGGAGGGTCAGATTTCGGATGATGATTTCGAGGAGCTGGGCGAGGGTGTCGCGGGTCTTGGTGGGCTTGGACGTCTCAATACCGATACTTTCGTGGGTTTGCTGGAGTGGCTTGATGAGCCGGAAGTTGCAGGGAGGAGTGAGGGGAAGACTCATGCTAGGTATGGGGTCAGCTTCGCGGTCGAGGTGGCGAGGGAGACATTGATGCGCGCACAGGATGTTTTGTTGGATATTCTGGCGCTTGTGGTGTTCATGGCTGGTGATCTGGAGACGGAGGAGCTGGATCCTAACTTCAGCGCAGACGAGATATATGAGAACATCATGGCGCGGATGAAGAGGAACTCGTTGAGTTTGTGGTTGGCGAGTAATGAGCGGGAGACTGTGACAAAGGTCCCGGACTCGAATGTGGAGATCACGCACCCGGCCAACATATTGGAGGATATCTTCGGAGGCGACTGGGAGGCCATTGAGCCTGCTGATCAGGTGCTGTCCATGCCGGAGCTGCTCACGATCTGGAGTAAGAAATGGACGAGCGGCTTGCGTCTTGACGAAGCGAATTGGAGTGGCATTACGGCGTACATGCTCTCACACCTGGTGAGAGCCAAGGAGACGGACCTGGCGGTCGACTTCCTCAAATTCACCGACAGGAAGATTGCGTGGGCTGTCTATGTGCAAGGGCGACTACACCTCGCGACTGGCGACTACGCTCGAGCGAGCCTCGATTTTCAGGAAGCTGCTGAAGAGTGCTCTGCAACCTCTCCTGGGTCTAATGACGGCGCCGGCTTGCTCTCTGCACATGAGCTGAGTGGTTTCGGCAATGGGGGGGCTGCTTACTATCAGCATATCACTGCACTCTTCGAGAAGCTAAAGGTCTACTCCTACGTCGCCGACTTCGCCAAGTTGGCATTGCAAAACACGGAAAGCCTACAAGGTTTCTCTCGCTCAATGGCTGCGTTGGATAAGCGGAAGAACGACCAAAACAGCCCTGCTCAAACCCGCTTATCCGCCGCCGAAGAAGAGATCAGACTCCTCAGGCTCAAAGACACGAGGAACGAGATCCTCAACCGTCTCTTCAACGCTCTGATGCAAACGGGTCGATTCAGCGAAGCTTACGAATCGCTGAAGCAGATCGAGGATCCTCCTATGAAGCGCTCGGGTTTGAAGAAGTTGTTGGATGCTTGTGTGAAGCAGGATGCTGTGCCTACGCTTCTTGAGCTGCCTTTTGAAGGTGATTTGGCGCAGGAGGCTGATAAGTCTTTATTGGAGATGGCGAAGAAGGAGCTCGCCTCCGGCAGCACTTCTTCGAGTACTACTGCGGCGACGCCTTACTACCAGATCCTTTACGCTTTCCGGACGCAGCGCTCTGACTTCCGCGGCGCCGCCGAAATTCTATACGAACATCTGGAGCGCATGCGCAACATGCCTGGTCATCACGCAAACCGCGATCCGGAGGATGGGACGCTTTTGCAGTGTTATGTGCTGTTGATCAATACTTTGGCTTGTTGTGGGGAGGGCATGCAGGATGGGTGGTTGCTTGCGGAGGCTATTCCGGGTGTGCATAAGGAGGGCAGGAAGAGGAAGTTAGTTACGTTGGCGGATGTTAGGAGTGAGTATTGTGCTGAGTTGGATCGGAGGAGTGACATTTTGCAGGGGAGGTTCCCGTTGGTTGGAGGTGGGGATGACATGGATGTTTTGTGAGGATGAGTTCGATGGAGAAGGGATAGAAGGGTGACGAGTGTGTTGAGATAGGAAGGAGTGATCAAATCTGTTGGTCTATGACGATTTTGATCCCCATAAAACTTGCCGTTTGCTGTGCGAAGAGTATTTTGAATGAGCAGATCAGACGGCATGCTCAAATAGACTGGCGCAAGCGGAGACAAGTGTTTGCGTAACTGGTGCACACCGCAAGCGCAAGGCTAAGTTTGCCACCGTAGGGTTAGGGTTTGGGTAGAGCACTATCGCACATTGGCACAACAAGCAAGGCCGAGACTACATGCGACGACTTACTCGTGGATTTGTCTTGAATGGTGATGGTCTTATGCGTATGTATGCTCTGGCATCGTCGTCAACCAATGAAGTTGGTCTTGCCGCCGACCTCACATTGACCGCAGCATGGAACGAGTGGCTGATTGCGCATCTATTGCGAAGCCTGACGACAAGGACACTGTCATTGCCGCCACTCTTCAAGGGTAGGAGATCTCGCGCTGCTCTCTCAATCACTAGGAGGTAAACGGTTAATGAGCAATTCCAAATACCTAGAGACAATACAATTCTCGAAACCAATTGCACCTGATCTGGCTACCGTCGTATGGGTTCCTTCGTATACTAGCAGTCCACCTTGGTGATGAGGTCCTAAGCGGCAACGACTTCAGCAAGGAATCCAGTGAAGTTGGGTTGTGTTATCTCACTGTTTCGAGGTCGCAAGCTATTTCGCAGAGGGCGTAGCAGCAGTTCGACGTACTGATATTTAGGATATGCGGCAACGTTCGAGGTCACCACCGAGCCACCGAGCCTTGAAAGTGGACGTGATCTTGACCATCGAGAGCGGTTGCTCGTCTTGAGCGTAATTGCCTATTATGTGGTCTGGCTACCCGTGCCTGCCTATCTGTCTTGACCTCGCAAGTGAAGAATGTAGACCTTATCTCTGTCTAAACCGCTGATCGTTTATCTGTGACAGACGTTGCCGCGAACTGCTTGACGAACCGAGTCCAAGCGGCAAGGCTCGGGCATCGGCTCATGTTCCGCGCACGAACCTTCTCCAGGATACTCCTCCTCGCTGCCGCTGCTGCATCATCACACCTTTCTCTTTCCAACCCACTCCCTCGCGCTCTCCCCTCTATCATCAACAGCTCAATTGCGATTGCGATTGCTGCTTCCTTCTGACGTTCACTTTCCTGACTTGGAATCACTTGAGGTACCTGCCTCAGTAAGCCGCACAGCCCAAGTGCAACGACCCTGGCACATCGCCTGCCAGATCACTCTCTACCTCCTTCTACTCGATCTCGCACCAAGCCACAAACAACACCACACAACCAAAGCATACTTGCACACACGCGAGAGAAGACCAACGAATCTTGTTCAGACACTGTCTTGGCTACGCTTCACACGAACCGCTTGGAATCCGGCAGCCTCCTCGAGATACAGCATACGTCACAGCAGTGTCGAGGCCATCCAAATTCGACTCGATCCGACGTCCCCGTCAGCATCGGCTCGCACGCACCCCTAGCTCACTCACCAGCTCACTGTACAATAGAAACATCATAACTTCAGCACAAAAGCATAAGCATGGATCCCAATCAGCAGCAGGGTCAGGGCCAACAGGGGCCAGCTGGGCGTCGTCTGCACATCGCCCATCGGCGCAGCCCGTCTGAGATGACACCTTTGATGAGTACGTACCTTCACTTCCTCGACCATACTGGCAGCTGAGCCCACATCACACGCCAATCACGTGGTGTTTCAAACCCAGGCACATGCTGACAAACCTGTGCGCTTCAGTGGAACAGCTTGCCCTTGCCCAGCAGATCGAGATGCTGCAACAGCAACAACACCAGATCGCCGCTACGCACCAGCAGTATGTCAACATGGGCATGATACCGCAGCAGCAGCAACTGCCCAACCAATTCCAGCAGCTGCAGGGTCA